>JXCR01042004.1:138783-166670 GCA_002079205.1 Phalaenopsis hybrid cultivar
TAAGCTACTGGGTTTTCCTGGGGCCTTCCCTTCCTTGCTGGTTTTCCTGGTTTTCAGTTCTGATTGATATTTTTTGAGGCTCTGAAATTGCTTCTCTCTTCTGTTTGGTTTTTGGTCTTTGCTGGGTTTTCTCTCTTCCCCTGCCTTTGTTTTTGATCTGGTTGTCCTCAATGGCCTACCCCATTGATGTGGATACCAATGCTCAATGGACTAAGGCCACCTTTTCTGAAGTTGTGGGTAGTGGCTTGGATGTGCCTAAATCCTTTGAACACCTGGTTTTCCCTCAATGTTTACATGATGCTGCTGCTGGAAGGGGTGTTTGCCCCTTTGTTAATCCTTTAGGATTAAAGGATGGGGAACCTGCAATTATCTTCTACCCTCAGGAAATTAATGAGCTCAATGAGACAGTTATATTCACTCTGGTTGGCAAATTCCAGTTTGGCCACCCTAAGATGGATTTGGTAAGGAAATTCTTTGGGGATTTGAAATTAATAGGTGCTTGGAGGCTGGCTCTAATTGATGGAAGGCACCTGCTAATTTCATTATTTAATGAAGAGGACTATGCAAGGATTTTTGCCAAACAAACTCTAGTTATTAATGGTGTTCCAATGAAGTTAATGAAGTGGACACCTGAATTTGATCCCTCAAAGGAACCCCCTGTAGTTCCTATTTGGTTCAAATTCCCTAACCTACCCATTTAGTACTTCCATAAAAATGTTCTTTTCAGCATCAGTAGGGTGCTTGGCTGCCCGCTAAAAATTGATGCCCCTACCTTTAATATGGCTAGACCTGTTGGTGCTAGAGTTTTGGTTGAAAGGGACATCTCCCTGCCTAATATAGAAAGGGTGTGGATTGGTACTTCCGAAGAAGGCTTTTGGCAGCAAATTGTAATGGAACAAAATCCAATTTATTTTCAACATTGTAAAATGTTTGGGCATAATGTGGAAAGGTGTTATAGACTACACGCTCCATCTAAAAGGAAAACTGCTCGGGTCAGCAATATTTCTAAGCCAGTAGAAACAGATGGAATGGTAGTGGCAGCTGTTGAAACTGCTGTTGCTGTTGAAAATACTATTGGGATTAAACCCAATAGTAGTGCTGTGGAACAAGAGGCAGCCATTGGCATTAACAAAAATTTGAAGGGAAATATTATGATTGATGACAGCTTAATCAGTATAAATCCCACTAGAATTGAAGACCAGAGAATTGACAGTTTGACTGATGTCTTAACTGATAATTGGCAAGTTCAAAGAAGCAATAAAAAGAAAAAAAGGCAAGTTAGAATTTAAACAACCTTTGGAGGGCCCAATTACTTTGGATCATCATCCAAGGACTAGGGGGAAAGGGAGGACCTTCTCTCAATGATTAAGTTTCTTGTTTGGAACATTAGTGGTATTGCTCACCCCTCTTCTCTCAAGAGATTAAAAAATCTAGGTGTTTTTGCCATTCTTAAACCTTTAATTACTAAAAATTCCAAAAAAATTCAAAAGAAGTTCCCTCAATTTGATCATTTTTCTAACTCCAATAATAAAATTTGGTATTTTGCTAGAGTTGAATTACATTGGTCTGTTTTGAGAGATCATTCTCAGTTTATTCACATACAATTCTATATTGGAGCTCAAGTTGGCTATGCCACTTTCATTTATGCCAGTTGCCTTGCCAACAACCAAGCCACCTTATGGAATGAGTTGATTTTGATTGGACAAGCTGTAAACTCTTTTTGGATTTTGGGGGGTGATTTAAAGTATCTTTCCTCTCTTGGTGAAAGAAAAGGTGGCAGACCACCCACTATCTCTACAATAAACAGATTCAATAACTTTCTCTCTGTGGCTGAGTTGTTTGATCTGTGGTACCAAGGGCCAGACGTCACTTAGAGAAGTGGTGCAATGTGGGAGAGGCTGGATAGAATGATGGGGAACTCTAAATGGGTTCAGACCTTCCCTTGCACTATCATTACTTATCTAGCCATGGCAGGTTCTGACCATAGACCATTGTTATGTACTATCCAAAATGCTGACAAGCCAAAAAATGCTCCTTTCAGATTCCAAAACATGTGGACTCTCCACCCTCAGTTTGTTGAAGAAGTTGATAAGGTTTGGAGGGCTGAAGGGAACTTTAATCCCTGGGTAAAACTGTGGATCCTGCAAAAAAAGGTGGCTACTCATCTCAAGAAGTGGAATTGGGAAAAATTTGGAAATATTAATGAGAATTTGACCACTGCTTAAAGTAATGTTATCAAAATGGAAACGAGTTTTCAAAAGGGCTTGAATTCTGAAGCTGATCTGCACAAAGCAAGTGAGGAATTGTTAATGTAAACCAATTTTACTGAATGTTTTCAGAAACAAAAAGCTACAGTCACCAGATTTATTGATGGAGACAGAAACACAGGCTATTATCATGCTTGTATTAATTTCATAAGGAAGAATAACATGATCCTTTCCATACATGATTTAAATGGTAAGGTAGTAACTGATGCCGAGGACATTGCCATTGATGTTGTTAAGTATTTTCAAAATATCTTTATGGATTTGTCTACTGAGAGAACTCCTATCAAGGTGGAACTTTTCTTTAAGTGCATTAATTATGTTCAAAGCTTGGACCTTTTTCAGATTCCTATGGAAGGGGAAATTAAAGCAGCACTGAATTTTATTGATGACCAAAAGGTGGCTGGCCCTGATGGTTTTTCTGCCAAATTCTACAAGACTACTTGGCATATCATCAGTGGGGAGGTTGTTGATGCTGTACAAAGCTTCTTTAAAGGTATGAATCCCCCGAAGTACTTCACTGATTCCACTATAACTTTGATTCCCAAAAAATTCTAGCAGGACTGGGTGGGGAGATTTCAGACCTATCAGTCTAACAAATGTCTTGTCTAAAGTTATCAGCAAGGTTATTAACAACAGGCTCCAACCTCACCTCCAACAACTTATCGCAATAACCAGGTAGCATTTGTGAAAGGGAGACAGATCTCTGATAATATTCTATTGGCACAGGAGTTGTTGCTGGACCTTGACAGAAAGTGTAGAGGCAGCAATCTCATTCTGAAATTAGATATCCAGAAAGCTTATGATACTATCAATTGGAACTTTATATTAGACACTTTAATTGCTAAGGGTTTCTCTGGAACCTTTATAATTTTGATAAGAAGGCGGTTGTGTATTAACAATCACTCTACCTTAATCAATGGTAAAAGCCATGGTTTCTTTTCTGCCTCAGAAGGAATTAAACAAGGAGATCCACTGTCTCCTACTATCTTCATTCTTGCTATGGATTATCTTGCTAGACTTTTAAATCAAATGTTTGCCTCTTCTCCTCACCTGACATATCAGCATAGATCTAACATTGGGGTGAGTCATTTGTCTTATGCTGATGATATTATCATTTTCTCCAAGGCTACCATAACTGCTGTGAAGGCTCTTTACCAAGGACTTACACACTTCCAAATCACCTCTAGTATGCATCTTAATAAACAAAAAAGTCAATTATTTACTAGCTCGAACACTCTTCCACAGATTAAGCATTGGATTGCTCAGTACACTGGATTCAGCAAAGCTTCCCTACCAATCAACTATCTTGGTGTCCAATTAATCAAAGGGAGAACCAAGCAAACACAATTCAATGGTGTTATTGATCAAATTCAAAAAAAGCTGCAGTGTTGGACCAATTACTTCCTTTCAAATGGAGGAAGAATCACCGTCCTTAAAAGCATCCTAACTTCCATTCCATTCTATGCTCTTCAAATGTTTACAATGAAGAAAGGAACTCAGATTAGGCTGGGCAGAATTTTCAATAAATTTCTGTGGGCTGGACAAAAAAAAAAACAATTCCATTGGTTAACTTGGAACAAACTATGTAAACCTCAAAGTGCTGGTGGTTTAGGCTTTAAAGATTTTCAGTATCTCAGTAGCATCAACCTATGCAAACTATGGATAAAGTTCAGAGCACAAGATAGCCTTTGGGCTATGTTTATGAAGGGGAAGTATTGTAGGACAGTTCATCCTACTATGGCTCAAAAAAAGATGGGTGATTCTAGGTTGTGGACTAAGCTTTTGGAAATTAGAAATAAAGTTGAGGAGCTGTTTATCTGGGAGCTTGGTGAAGGCCAAGTTAATTTCTGGCTTGATAAGTGGGTATGGAATGGGGAGAGACTTCACAACTCCAATCCTAATTCAATGACAAAAGTGAAGAAATTCTGAAGTGATAATCACTGGAACTGCAATTTGTTGGATGCCATCCTAACTAAAGAGCAAATACATTGGGTTAAGCAAACAAAAATCTTTCCTAGACAGAAAGATAGACTCATTACTAGACAGACTTCCACACAAAAGTTGTCTGCCTTCATCTACCAACAGCTTTTTGAATGGCAACTTGTCAAGTGGGGTAAATTGATTTGGGGGAAGTGGTTAACACCTTCCATGTCCTTTTTCTGCTGGAGATTATGGAAATCCTTACTTCCTACTGATGACATCTTGAAGATGAAAGGGCTTAAGGGACCCTCTGCTGTCAGTTGTGCAGTAAATATGAAGAAAGTCTGGATCATTTATTCTTCTCTTGTAGCTTCTCCCAAGGGGTCTGGTCTGGTATACTAAAACAACTGAATATTAACACTCTGAAAGTCAGCTGGCAATACTTTTTGGGGTGTTGGATGGATTGGCTAGATGCCAAATTAATAATCATTCCTTGTATTGTTGCCTGGTTCCTTTGGATGTGCAGAAACCAGTTTAAATATGAAAACAACAAACCAAAGGAGATGGATGTGGTTCTGAATTGTACTTCCTATTTGCAAAAGATAATAAAATTTTAGAATTTTTCCATTATTTTCCTGAATTGGGTGCCCAGTGTGCAGAAGCTAAAAGTGCCTACTGTAGTTCTCTAGGACCCACCTCCTGTAGGGTGGGTGAAGCCAATACTGATGGAAGCTTTTGTAAGGAGGCTGCTGGTGTAGGAGGAATCTTTAGGAACTCTCTGGGGAAATGGATGTTATACTTTTCCTCTCCAACTTGGGCTTTTGATGCATTAGAAACTGAAATGATTTCTATCTTTTGGGCTATCTACCTTGCCAAGCATTACAACATCATAAAATTGATAGTTGAGACAGATTTCTTCAGCTGTATTAGATTTCTAAATCAGGAAGAGGCTACTCCATGGAATGTTGCTAGGTGGACTGCTAAGATNTCCACAATATCAGCAAAAGTGGCTTTGGCCCACTGAATGTTGGTGGAGATGTCAATAGGAATAGGGTCAGACATCACAGAAATAGTCAAAGGAACCCCAAGCAGGCCTAAATCAGTAACAGCCAAAAGAGCCCAACTTCACAGCTAGTGAAGCAAGCAAACAGCCAAGCAGGGAAAGAGAAACCACAAAGAGGCAAAACAAAGGAAGGAAGATGAGCCCTAAGAAACCAAACCTCCAGTGGGATGTCAAAGAAACAACCCCACAGTAGAAACGACAAAACAAAGACAAAGTTATGGAAAAGCCAAAGGAACAGTAAATGTTTGAAAAGAAAGAACCCGAGAAGGTGTGTAAGCTATAAGGGTCGAAAAACTTGCTATGCCCAGTAATGAGATGAGAGAAACTCAGTTGAAAACAAATGTTAGCAAGTATTAAACCCTTTACCACAGCAAGTTGGAGCATTGTGCATTTTCTGCCTGTCTCAAGAGGAAACAATTTTCCATCTTTTCTTTTAGTGTAATTGGGTACAGGATGTTTGGTCCTTTGTGATTGGTAAATTTAGAATCCCTACTTTGCACCTCACATGGAAGATGTTCTATACTAGCTGGGCTGATTTGAGGGGATCTGAACTCCAGGACATGCCCAATATTGTGGCATGGTTTGTGTGGATGGCTAGGAACCAGGCAAAGCATGATAACTCCCTTATTGATCCTAAGAGGGTGGGTCTCAATTGTATTGCTTTTATTCAAAAACTGATCAATTTTAAAAAGTATAAGGCTGTGTTGGAGATTGTTTCTTTTCCCAAGCCTCAAACTTCCAAAGTTGTGACAATCTGCTGGACCCTCCCAAAGCTTGGTTGGATCAAACTTAACATAGATGGCAGTCATAAATCCCAGTCTGCAGGCATTGGTGGGGTTTTCAGGAACCATGAGGGGGAAATGCATCTTATATTTCCAATCTCCAATCAAGGCTGTTGACTCACTTGAGGCAAAATGTCAAGCAGTTTTTTGGGCCCTCAACTTAGCCAGATCTTGCTTGCTTGATCAGTTATCGGTTGAATCTGACTCCTTGCAACTTATTAACATCCTCCATGGGATCTCAAAAACTCCATGGAATTTAATCTGCTGGATTTCTGGTATTCATCAACTGTTTACACTTTGCTCTATAAAGTTCTCTCATATTCACAGAGAAGGAAACAGACCTGCCAACTGGCTAGCTAGAAGGGGACTTTTTACAGAAGAACCTCTAGTGAGTAGAAGAATTCCCCCCCCCACTGGACTTCCTCTTATCCAGTGATCTGTTGCCTATCCCTTATTTCAGAAAGTGTGTAGTAGGTTAGAGAGGTGCTTTTCTTTATAAAGGTCCTCTCCTGTCTCCTTCTCTCTCTTTGTATTCGGCTACCCTTTTAATGAATTGGAGCTATGCTCCTTACATTAAAAAATAAATAAATATATATATATATATATATAAAAGATAAGGAAGATGGTGGCGGATGGACCTATCTTTGCTCTGCTAGGGTTTTTGCAGTAATTGATCTTCTTGGAGGAATTGTGGAGCTGGGTGGAGGAGCTAGTTTCTTCTTCAAGGAGTTTTGTTGGTCTAGATGGTTGTTTGGGTTTTGCCCGGGAAGCTTTCTCTTGAACTTTTGTTACTGTTACATTATTTGCTAGAGCAACTTGCTGTTTTACTTCACTAGCTTGGTGGACTGATTATTTTTGCATTGAGCTAGCTTTGGCCGTCTTGACTGTTTGTTGGTTTTCTTGCTTCAAGTTGTTTTTCAACTTTGGGGTTTCTTCTACTTTTATTTCCTCTTTACTGGATTTTGGCCCTCTTGCTGGTTGATTTTTTCCAACTCTTGATTTTTCTATTGTGTTGTTAAGTGCTTTCAATGGCTTATCCCATTGATGTTGAAACCAATGCCCAATAGACTGAGGCTACTTTTGCTGAAGTTGTTGGAAGTGGTTTTGAAGTGCCTAAATCCTTTGATCATTTGGTATTTCAACAAAATCTTCATGATGCTGCTGCAGGGTGGGGAGTTTGCCTCTTTGTCAATCCCTTAGGGATGAAAGAAGGGGAACCTGCCATTATTTTCTCTTCACAAGAAATTCATGATCTCAGCGAAACTATCAAGTTTACTTTAATAGGAAAATTTCAATATGACTACCCAAAGATGGACCTGGTAAGGAAGTATTTTGAGGATTTGAATCTTATAGGCTCTTGGAGGCTGGGGTTATTAGATAGCAGACACCTGTTACTCTATTTATTCAATGAAGAAGACTATGCAAGATTATTTGCTAGACAGACCTTGATCATTAATAGAGTTCATATGAAATAGATGAAGTGGACACCTGGGTTTGATCCTACTAAAGAACCTCCAATTGTTCCACTGTAGTTCAAATTCTCTAACCTTCCCATTCAATATTACCATAAAATTGTGCTCTTTAGCATCAGTAGAGTACTTGGTTGTCCTCTGAAAATTGATGCTCCTACTTATAATATGGCAATACCAGCTGATGCTAGAGCCATGATGGAAAGGGACATTACATTACCAGATATTGAAAGGGTATGGATTGGAACTGAAGAAGAAGGTTTCTGATAGAAGATAATGGTGGAGTAAAATCCTTATATATTGTCAGCATTGTAAAATGTTTGGCCATAATTTGGAGAAGTTTTATAGACTTCATCCTCCATCTAAAAAGAAAGTTTTAGTGGATAAAGTTACTGCTTCTAGGCTTGTAGAGGCAGCAGAATAGGAAGGGGAAAAAAGCTGGTGTTTTTGCCTTAAAAGTTGAAACTATTGCTATTGGCACTAACCCTAATGGTAAAGTTCAAGCTCAGGAGGAAAATTTTTACATTGACACTAATTTGATGGGAACTGCAATACAGGATGATAGTTAATTAAGTATTAATCCAATTAAGATTGATGATCCTACAATCAACATTCTGACAAAGGTTTTAACTTAAGACTGGCAGGTTCAGAAAAGTAATAAGAAAAAGAAAGACAAGTTAGATGTTTAACAGCCTTTGGATGGACCCTCCACTGCAATTGTGGATCACCATCCTAGGACTAGGGGGAAGGGGAGGACCTTTTCTCAATGATAAAGTTCTTATGTTTGAATATTAGGGGTATTGCTCACCCCTCTTCTTTAAAGAGATTAAAACATCTTGTGAGAGTTCATAAAGTTTGGTGCTTTGCCATTCTGGAACCCATGGTTACTAAGAATTCCCACAAAATTCTAAAAACATTTCCAAAACTTACTCATTTCACTAATTCTAATAATAAGATCTGACTCTTTGTAAGAGCTAAACTCCAAGGGTCTGTTCTGCATAATCAATCCCAATTTATTCATATTCAATTATCTATTGGAGCACAAGTTGTCTATGCCACTTTCATTTATGCCAGCAGCTATGCTAATAATCAGGCTACATTATGGTCTAATTTAACTCAAATTGGGCAATCTGTTAACTCCTTTTGGATTCTAGTGGTGGACTTGAATTGTATTTCTTCTCCTAGTGAAAGAAGAAGTGGAAGACCACCTTCTTTATCTGCCATGAATAGATTCAATGACTTTCTATCTGAGGTTGCATTATTTGATTTGGGTTATCAAGGTCCTGATTTCACTTAGAGGAGGGGTTCCATGTGGGAAAGGCTGGATAGAATGCTAGATAATTCTCAATGGCTTCAGAGCTTCCCCTTTACAATTATTTCTCATCTTGCCATGTCTGGTTCTGACCACAGGCCTCTTATCTGCTCCATTCAAAATGTTGAAAGACCTAATAGAGCTCCATTCAGATTTCAAAATATGTGGACTCTACATCCTCAATTTGTTGAGGAAGTTGCTAAGGTTTGGAGGCTTGATGGGGAGGTTAATCCCTGGAATAATCTATGGAAACTTCAAAAGAAGGTGGCAGCACATCTGCAGCAGTGGAATTGGAATACTATTAGAAATATACATGAGAACCTGATTAATGCAAAAAATAAAGTTCTAAATATGGAAAAAGGTTTTCGAAGGGGATTAAATTCTGATGTTGACCTTCATAAAGCTAATTAAGAACTTCTGATGCAGATTAACTATTCTAATAGCTTTTTGAAGCAGAAGGCTGCTGTCACCAAATTCATTGAGGGAGATAGAAACTCTAGCTATTACCATGCTTGTATTAACTTCAGAAGGAAAAACAATATGATTATTTCTATCACTGATTCTACTGGTCACTCTTGTATGATGCTGATGCTATTGCCCAGGATGTTGTCAATTACTTCCAAACTCTCTTTAATGATGAGTCATCTTCAAGAACCCAGATGAATACTGAGCTCTTCTTTGATTGTCAAGAGTATGTCCACAGTTTGGAATTAAATAACATTCCCTTGGAAGGAGAAATTAAAGCTGCTCTAGACTCTATTGATGACCAAAGGTGGCTAGATCTGATGGCTTCACTGCTAACTTTTATAAGGCTACCGGGCATATCATCTGTCAGGAGTTTATTGCTGCAGTGCAAACTTCTTTAAAGGAATTGATACCCCTAGGTACTTCACTGCTTCCACTATAACTTTGATACCCAAAAATTCCAGCAGGATAAGTTGGGGTGATTTCAGACCTATCAGCCTAACCAATGTTATTTCTAAGGTAATCAACAAGATAATTGTCACCAGGCTTCAATCTCATTTTCAGCAGCTTATCAAAAATAATCAGGTAGCTTTTATGAAAGGAAGGCAAATCACTGACAACATTTTACTGGCTCAAGAGCAGTTACTGGATCTTTATAGAGAATGTAGACGTAGTAATCTCATTCTCAAATTGGATATCCAAAAGGCATATGATACAATTAACTTGGATTTTATCTTGAATACTTTAACTGCTAGGGGTTTCTGGTGGGCTTTTATCAATCCGATCAGAAGATGGCTCAATTGTAATAGCCATTCTATCTAAATTAATGGAAAGAGCCATGATTTCTTCACTACTTCTAGGGGAATCAGACAAGGAGACCCTTTGTCCCCCACAATCTTTATTCTTGCAATGGATTATCTTTCAAGGCTCCTAAATCAAATGTTTGTCTCTTCTCCTTTTTTTGCCTATCAGCACAGATCAAATATTGGTGTGAGTCACCTGTCCTATGCAGATGATATTATTATTTTCTCAAGGCTACAAAGACTGTTGTGAAGTCCCTTTATCAAGGACTCAAATACTTTTAGAAAACATATGGTATGAATCTTAACAAACAAAAATGTCAAATTTTTACTAGCTCACACATTCTTCCATACATTAAGCAATGGATTGCTCAGTACACTGGTTTTAGCCTGGCTTCTTTACTAATCAATTATCTTGGAGTCCAATTAATTAAAGGAAGAACCAAGCAAACTCAATTTAATGGAGTTATTAATCATATTCAGAAACAACTTGAATGTTGGACCAATTACTTCCTCTCAAATAGAGGTAAGATCACTCTCCTTAAAAGCATCTTAACTGGCATTCCTTCTTATGCTCTTCAAATGTTCATAATGAAGAAAGGGACTCAAATTCAGCTAGGACGAATTTTTAATAAATTCCTGTGGGCTGATAAGAAGAAACAATTTCATTAGTTAGCTTGGCAAAAATGTTGTAAGCCTCTACATGTAGGTGGTTTGGGCTTTAAAGATTTTAAACAACTAAGTTTTATAAATCTTGGAAAATAGTGGATTAAGTTTAGAGCCCAAGACAGTCTATGGGCATTGTTTATGAAAGGGAAGTACTGCAGGGCATTACATCCTAACCTGGCTAAGAAGAAATTTGGTGATTCCAGGCTTTGGACTAAATTGTTGGAGGTCAGAACTCAAGTTGAAGATTTATTTATTTGGGAGCTTGGAGAAGGGCAAATCAATTTTTGGTTAGATAAATGGACTTGGAATGGGGAGAAGTTGACTTGTTCCAACTCCAATCCCAATTATTTGACAAAGGTGAAGGAATTTTGGACTGATAATCAATGGAATTGCAACCTGCTGTCTACCATCTTAAATGAAGAGCAGATGTATTGGGTACAAAATACAGCTATCAATCCTGTAGAAAATGATAAAATCATTACTAGAAAAGCTCCCTCACAAAATCTTTCAACATACATTTTTCAGCAATTCTATCAGTGGCAGCATGTCTTACGGGGGAAAACTATTTGGGGAAAGTGGTTAACACCTTCTATGTATTTTTTCTGCTGGAGGCTTTGGCAATCTTTACTACCTAGTGATGATATTCTAAAGATCAAAGGGCTCATGGGACCTTCATGCTGCTTCCTCTGTAATGATGAAGAAGAAAGTTTAGACCATTTGTTTTTCTCTTGTAATTTCTCCCAAAGAATTTGGACTGAGCTGTTGATTCAACTCAACATTGATACTCTAAAAGTCAGTTGGGAAAAATTTCTTTGGTGTTGGAAGGACTGGCTGGAAGCTAATTTAATAATCATTCCCTGTATTGTTGCCTGGTTCATCTGGATGTGTAGAAACCAAGCGAAGTTTGACAACATCAAAGCTATGGAAAGGTCTGTGATTTTTATTTGTACTTCCTATTTGCAAAAAATTATTAAATACCAGAAATTTCTAAATGTTTTCCATAATTGGGTGCCTGATGAGATAGTCAAGAAGATTTGTAAGCCAACTTTGTTTCTTTGGATCCCTCCTCCTCTTGGGTGGCTGAAGGTTGATACAGATGGTAGTTTCTCTAGGGATTCTTCTGATGTTGGAGGTATTGTTAGAAACTCTCAAGAAAAGTGTATTCTTTACTTCTCCTCTACAACTTGGGCTTATGATGCACTAGAAACTAAGATGGTATCCATTTACTGGGCTATTTACCTTGCTCATCAATGCAACATCACAAATTTGGTTGTAGATTCTGATTATAACACCTGTATCAGAATACTTCAACAACGTTAAGGTTAAATTCCAACACATCCTTAGAGAAGGCAACAATCCAGCACATTGTTTGGCAGTAATGGGGAGACACATAGAATTGATTTCCATGGGGAATGTACCTCTAGCTCAACTAGCTCTCCTTCTACATGCGGGCAATTTGTCCATTCCTTATCTTCATTGTAGGGATTGATATATATATATATATATATATATATATATATATATANTGTTTGACTGATGTCTTAACTGAAGATTGGCTAGTTCAAAGAAGCAATAAAAAGGAAAAAAGGCAAGTTAGAATTTAAACAACCTTTGGAGGGCCCAATTACTTTGGATCATCATCCAAAGACCATAAGGGAGGACCTTCTCTCAGTGATTAAGTTTCTTGTTTGGAACATTAGGGGTAATGCTCACCCCTCTTCTCTCAAGAGATTAAAAAATCTAGTGAGAGTCCATAAAGTTTGGTGTTTTGCCATTCTTGAACCATTAGTTACTAAAAATTCCCAAAAAATTCAAAAGAAGTTCACTTAGTTTGATCATTTTTCTAACTCCAATAATAAAATTTGGCTTTTTGCTAGAGCTGAATTACATTGGTCTGTTTTGATAGATCATTCTCAGTTTATTCACATACAATTCTATATTGGAGCTTAAGTTGGCTATGCCACTTTTATTTATGCCAGTAGCCTTGCCAGCAACCAAGCCACCTTATGGAATGAGTTGATTTTGATTGGACAAGCTGTAAACTCTTTTTGGATTTTGGGGGGTGATTTAAACTGTCTTTTCTCTCTTGGTGAAAAAAAAGGTGGCAGATCACCCACTATTTATGCAATAAACAGATTCAATAACTTCTCTCTGAGGCTGAATTGTTTGATCTGTGGTACCATGGGCTAGACTTCACTTGGAGAAGAGGTGCAATGTGGGAGAGGCTGGATAGAATGATGGGGAACTCTAATTGGGTTCAAACCTTCCCTTGCACTATCATTACTCATCTGGCTATGGCAGGTTTTGACCATAGACCATTGTTATGTACTATCCAAAATGTTGAAAAGCCAAAAAATGCTCCTTTCAGATTCCAAAACATGTGGACTCTCTACCCTCAGTTTGTAGAAGAAGTTGATAAGGTTTTGAGGTCTGAAGGGAACTCTAATCCCTGGGTAAAACTGTGGATCCTGCAAAAAAAGGTGGTTGCTCATCTGAAGAAGTGGAATTGGGAAAAATTTGGCAATATTAATGAGAATTTGACCACTGCTCAAAGTAATGTTATCAAAATGGAAAAGTATTTCCAAATGAGCATGAATTCTGAAGCTGATCTGCACAAAGCAAGTGAGGAACTGTTAACGCAAACCGATTTTACTGAATGTTTTCTGAAACAAAAAGCTGCAGCCACCAGATTTATTGATGGAGACAGAAACACAAGATATTATCATGCTTGTATTAATTTCAGAAGGAAGAATAACATGACCCTTTCCATACATGATTCAAATGGTAAGGTAGTAACTGATGCTGAGGACAATGCCATTGATGCTGTTAAGTATTTTCAGAATATCTTTATGGACCAGTCTACTGAGAGAGCTCCTATCAAGGTGGAACTTTTCTCTAAGTGCATTAATTATGTTCAATGCTTGGACCTTATTCAGATTCCTATGAAAGGGGAAATTAAAGCAGTAGTGGATTCTATTGATGACCAAAAGGTGGCTGGCGCTGATGGTTTTACTGTCAAATTTTCCAAAAGTACTTGGCATATCATCAGTGGGGAGGTGGTTGATGTTGTACAAAGCTTCTTTAAAGGTATGGATCCCCCTAAGTATTTCACTGCTTCCACTATAACTTTGATTCCAAAAAATTTTAGCAGGTCTGGGTGGGGAGATTTCAAACCTATCAGTCTAACAAATGTCTTGTCTAAAGTTCTCAGCAAGGTTATTAATAGCAGGCTCCAACCTCACCTCCAACAACTTATCTATAATAACCAGGTAGCATTTGTGAAAGGGAGATAGATCTCTGATAATATTCTCTTGGCACAGGAGTTGTTGCTGGACTTTGACAGAAAGTGTAGAGGCAGCAATCTCATTCTAAAATTGGATATCCAGAAAGCTTATGATACTATCAATTGGAATTTTATATTGGACACTTTAATTGCTAGGGGTTTCTCTGAGACCTTTATAATCTTGATAAGAAGGTGGTTGTGTATTAAAAATCACTCTATCTTAATCAATGGTAAAAACTGTGGTTACTTTTCAGCCTCAAAAGGAATTAAACAAAGAGATCCACTATCTCCTACTATTTTCATTCTTGATATGGATTATCTTTCTAGACTTTTAAATCAAATGTTTGCCTCTTTTTCTCACCTCACATATCAGCATAGATCTAACATTGGGGTGAGTCATCTGTCTTATGCTGATGATATTATCATTTTCTCTAAGNGCGTTTGAAGTAAAACTGTAGGGTTTAGGAAGTTGGAATGCAAGGAATCGTAGAGCTTTGCAGTCTAGCTTGGAGCTTTGAGAGTTGTATGAAGGTTTGATTTAACTGAGAGGCTTCTTTTTCAGACTTACTCAAGTGTTTCGGTTGAGAAGTTATTGTTGAAATCCGGGCAATTCACCTCGGTTGTTTAGATCCTTCTCACTGATTTAATCGGGAGGCTTCTTTGCCAGACTTTCCTCTACTGCTACTGTCAGAGGGAATGGCTTGATCTGTTGATCCACCAAAAGGCACTGAGAATCTTGGGAAGCATTACTTTGTGATGCTGCAAAGTCTTTTTGAGATTGACACCAAGTATGTGCCCGTCAAGCTGATTGGTAGGGGATCATGTGGGATTGTTTGTTCTTCTGTGAATAAGGAGACAAATGAAAAGGTTGCAATTAAAAAAATTAACAATGTTTTTGAAAATTGAGTCGATGCGCTTCGAACACTAAGGGAAGTGAAACTTCTCTGCCACCTTCATCATGAGAATGTCATTACTTTGAAGGATATTATGATGCCGCCTCATAAGAATTTCAAGGATGTTTACCTTGTCTACGAATTCATGGATACTGACTTGCATCAAATTATCAAATCCTTTCAAACGATCTTTAATGACCATTATCAGTACTTTCTGCTCTAGTTGCTTCATGGACTGAAACACCTTCATTCAGCAGATATACTGCATCGAGACCTAAAGCCTGGAAACCTCTTGATCAGTGTAAACTGTGACCTCGAGATTTGTGACTTTGGTCTGGCTCGAACAAGCAACGGGAAAGGACAGTTCATTACTAAGTATGTCATCACCCGTTGGTATCAAGCCCCCGAGCTTCTTCTTTGTTGTGATAATTATGGAACATCGATAGATGTATGGTCCGTAGGCTGCATCTTGACTGAGTTGCTTGGCCGCAAACCTATTTTCCTTGGATCTGAATACCTGGACCAGCACAAGCTCATTATAAATGTCTTGGGCACCATGAATGATTCTGATCTTTCTTTTATCTCTAATTCTAAGGCTCGAAAATACATCAAATCACTTCTGTACATGCCAGACATATCTTTCACTGCTATTTATCCCCATGCAGATCCCTTAGCCATTGATCTCCTTCAAAAGATGTTTGTCTTCAATCTCTCTAAAAGGATCAGTGTTATTGAGGCGCTTCAGCATCCTTACATGTCTCCTCTTTATGATCAAAGTTGAAATCCTCCGGCTGATGTCCCTGTCGACATTAAGGTTGATGAAGACTTGGGAGAAGAGATGATTAGGGAAATGATGTGGACGGAGATGCATTATTACCATCCAGAGGATCCTTCCTTAAATATGTCAGATGTTGTGGAGTGAGATGTTTTATTTCGCTTATGTGGATAAAGGATGTTTAATTACCATTCATAAGTTTCTCAAGTAATGGTTTGGAACATATTTTCTATTTCAAACATTAAGGCCAATGTTCTTAATATATATAATGATATCCAAGATGCTGGCGGCTGGTTGCTATGCTCTACTAGGGTTTTGGCTGTGATGGAGCTGCTTGGAGGTGCTTTGGACTTGGGTGAAGCTTGCTTTCTCTTTAAGATCTCCCTGGGGTTGGTGGCTTTGGTTGTTGCCCGGGAAGGTTTGGTTTCAAGTTTGTATTACAGTTCCATTGATAAAGTTGCTGTAAGCTTCTGGGTTTTCCTGGGGACTTCCCTTCTTTGCTGGTTTTCCTGGTTTTCAGTTTTGATTGATATTTTTTGAGGATTTGAATTTGCTTCTCTCTTCTGGTTAGGTTTTTTTCATTGTTGTTTGAGGTTTTTCTCTCTTCCCTTGCCTTTGTTTTTATTTTGGTTATCCTCATGGCCTACCCCATTGATGTGGAAACCAATGCTCAATGGACTAAGGCCACCTTTGCTGAAGTTGTGGGTAGTGGCTTGGAAGTGCCTAAATCCTTTGAACACTTGATTTTCCCTCAATTTTTACATGATGCTACTGCTGGAAGGGGTGTTTGCCCCTTTGTTAATCCTTTAGGAGTAAAAGATGGGGAACCTGCAATTATCTTCTCCCCTCAGGAAATTAATGAGCTCAATGAGATAGTTAAATTCACTCTGGTTGGCAAATTTTAGTTTGGCCACCCTAAGATGGATTTGGTAAGGAAATTCTTTGGGGATTTGAAATTAATAAGTGCTTGGAGGCTGGTTCAAATTAATGGAAGGCACCTGCTAATTTCATTATTTAATGAAGAGGACTATGCAAGGGTTTTTGCCAAACAAACTCTACTTATTAATGGTGTTTCAATGAAGTTAATGAAGTGGACACCTGAATGTGATCCCTCAAAAGAACCCCCTGTAGTTCTTATTTGGTTCAAATTCCCCAACCTACCCATTCAATACTTCCATCAAAATGTTCTTTTCAGCATAAGTAGTGTGCTTGGCTGCCCACTAAAAATTGATGCCCCTACCTTTAATATGGCTAGACCAGCTGGTGCTAGAGTTTTGGTTGAAATGGACATCTCCCTGCCTGATATAGAAAGGGTGTGGATTGGTACTCCTGAAGTAGGCCTTTGGCAGCAAATTGTAATGGAACAAAAGCCAATTTATTGTCAACATTGTAAAATGTTTGGTCATAATGTGGAAAGGTGTTATAGACTACACCATCCATCAAAAAGGAAAAATGCTAGTTTCAGCAATATTTCTAGGCCAGTAGAATCAGATGGAATGGTAGTGGTAGCTGTTGAAACTACTGCTGCTATTGAAAATACTATTGAGGTTAAACCCAATAGTAGTGATGTGGAGCAAGAGGCGGCCATTGGCATTAACAGTAATTTGAAGGGAAATATTATGATTGATGATAGCTTAATCAATATAAATCCAACTAGAATTGAAGACCAGAGAATTGACAGTTTGACTGATGTCCTCATTGAAGATTGGCAAGTTAAAAGAAGCAGTAAAAAAAAAGGCAAGTTAGAATTTAAACAACCTTTGGAGGGCCCAATTACTTTGGATCATCATCGAAGGACTAGGGGGAAAAGGAGGACCTTCTCTCAATGATTAAGTTTCTTGTTTGGAACATTAGGGGTATTTCTCACCCCTCTTCTCTCAAGAGATTAAAAAATCTAGTGAGAGTCCTTAAAGTTTGGTGTTTTGCCATTCTTGAACCTTTAGTTACTAAAAATTCCCAAAAAATTCAAAAGATGTTCCCTCAATTTGATCATTTTTCTAACTCCAATAATAAAATTTGGCTTTTTCTTAGAGCTGAATTACAATGGTCTGTTTTGATAGATCATTCTCAGTTTATTCACATACAATTCTATATTGGAGCTCAAATTGGCTATGCCACTTTCATTTATGCCAGTTGCTTGCCAGCAACCAAGCCACCTTATGGAATGAGTTGATTCTGATAGGACAAGCTGTAAACTCTTTTTGGATTTTGGGGGGTGATTTAAACTGTCTTTCCTCTCTTGGTGAAAGAAAAGGTGGCAGACCTCCCACTAACCAAGCTTTGAACAGATTCAATGACTTTCTCTCTGAGGCTGAGTTGTTTGATTTGGGATACCAAAGGCCTGACTTCACTTGGAGAAGAAGTGCAATGTGGGAGAGGCTGGATAGATTGATGGGGAACTCTAAATGGGTTCAGACCTTCCCTTGCACTATCATTACTCATCTGGCTATGGCAGGCTCTAACCATAGACCATTGTTATGTACTATCCAAAACGCTAAAAAGACAAAAAATGCTCCTTTCAGATTCCAAAACATGTGAACTCTCCACCCTCAGTTTGTTGATGAAGTTGATCAGGTTTGAAGGGCTGAAGGGAACTCTAATCCTTGGGTAAAACTGTGGATCCTACAAAAAAAGGTGGCTGCTCATCTCAAGAAGTGGAATTGGGAAAAATTTGGCAATATTAATGAGAATTTGACCACTGCTCAAAGTAATGTCATTAAAATGGAAAAGAATTTCAAAATGGGATTGAATTCTGAAGATGATCTACACAAAGTAAGTGAGGAGCTGTTAATGCAAACCAATTTTACTGAATGTTTTCTGAAAGAAAATACTGCAGTCACCAGATTTATTGATGGAGACAAAAACACAGGCTATTATCATGCTTGTATTAATTTCAGAAGGAAGAATAACATGATCCTCTCCATACAGGATTCAAATGGTAATGTAGTAACTGATGCTGAGGACATTGCCACTGATGTTGTTCAGTATTTTCAGAAATCTTTATGGATCAATCTATTGAGAGAACTCCTATCAAGGTGGAACTTATCTCTGAGTGCATTAATTATGTTTAAAGCTTGGACCTTATTCAGATTCCTATGGAAGGGGAAATTAAAGCAACACTGGATTCTATTGATGAACAAAAGGTGGCTGGCCCTGATGGTTTTACTGCCAAATTCTACAACACTACGTGGCATATCATCAGTGGGGAGGTGGTTGATGCTGTATAAAGCTTCTTTAAAGGTATGGATCCCCCTAAGTAGTTCACTGCTTCCACTATAACTTTGATTCCCAAAAATTCTAGCAGGACTGGGTGGGGAGATTTTAGACCTATCAGTCTAACAAATGTCTTGTCTAAAGTTAACAGCAAGGTTATTAACAACAGGCTCCAACCTCATCTCCAACAACTTATCTGCAATAACCAGGTAGCATTTGTGAAAGGGAGATAGATCTCTCATAATATTCTCTTGGCACAGGAGTTGTTGCTGGACCTTGACAGAAAGTGTAGAGGCAGCAATCTCATTCTGAAATTGGATATCTAGAAAGCTTATGATACTATCAATTGGAATTTTATATTGGACACTTTAATTGCTAGGGGTTTCTCTGAGACCTTTATAATCTTGATAAAAAGGTGGCTGTGTATTAACAATCACTCTATCTTAATCAATGATAAAAGTCATGGTTTCTTTTCTGCATCAAGGGGAATTAAACAAGGAGATCCACTGTTTCATACTATCGTCATTCTTGCTATGGATTATCTTTCTAGACTTTTAATTCAATTGTTTGCCTGTTCTCCTCCCTTGACATATCAGCATAGATCTATCATTGGGGTGAGTCATCTATCTTATGCTGATGATATTATCATTTTCTCTAAGGCTACCAAAACTGCTGTGAAGGACTTTCCCAAGGACTGACACACTTCCAAATCACCTCTGGTATGCATCTTAATAAACAAAAATGTAAATTGTTTACTAGCTCAAACACTCTTCCACAGATTAGGCATTGGATTGCTCAGTAAACTGGCTTCAGCAAAGCTTCACTACCAGTCAACTATCTTGGTGTCCAATTAATCAAAGGGAGAACCAAGCAAACACAATTCAATGGGGTTATTGATCAAATTCAAAAAAAGCTGCAGTGTTGGACCAATTACTTCATTTCTAATGGAGGTAGAATTACCCTCCTAAAAAACATCCTAACTTCCATTCCATCGTATGCTCTTCGTAAGTTTACCATGAAAAAGGTACTCAGATTAGGCTGGGCAGAATTTTCAACAAATTTCTGTGGGCTGGAAAAAAAAATAGTTCCATTGGTTAGCTTGGAACAAACTATATAAACCCCAAAGTGCTGGTGGTTTAGGCTTTAAAGATTTTCAGCATCTCAGTATCATCAACCTATGCAAACTATGGATTAAGTTCAGAGCACAAGATAGCCTTTGGGCTATGTTTATGAAGGGGAAGTATTGTAAAAGAGTTCATCCTACTATGGCTCAAAAAAAGATGGGTGATTCCAGGTTATGGACTAAGCTTCTGGAAATTAGAAATAAAGCTGAGGAGCCATTTATCTGGGAGCTTGGTGAAGGCCAAGTTAATTTCTGGCTTGATAAGTGGGTATGGAATGAGGAGAGACTTCACAACTCCAATCCTAATTCAATGACAAAAGTGAAGGAATTCTGGAGTGAAAATCAGTGGAACTGTAATCTATTGGATGCCATCCTAACTAAAGAACAAATACATTGGGTTAAGCAGAAAAAAATCTTTCCTAGGCAGAAAGATAGACTCAAGGCTTCCACACAAAAATTATCTGCCTTCATCTACCAATAGCTTTTTGAAAGGCAAACTGTCAAGTGGGGTAATTTGATTTGGGGGAAGTGGTTAACACCTTCTATGTCCTTTTTTTGCTAGAGGCTATGAAAATCCTTACTTCCTACTGGTGATATTTTGAAGATGAAAGGGCTTAAGGGACCCTCTTGCTGTCAGCTATGCAGTAAAGCTGAGGAAAGTTTAGATCATTTATTCTTCTCTTGTAGCTTCTCCCAAGTGTTCTGGTCTAGTATACTAAAACAACTGAATATTAACACTCTTAAAGTCAGCTGGCAATCCTTTTTTAGGTGTTGGATGGAATGGTTAGATGCCAATTTAATAATCATTCCTTGTATTGTTGCCTGGTTCCTTTGGATTTGCAGAAACCAGTCTAAATATGAAAACAGCAAACCAAAGGAGATGGAGGTGGTGCTGAATTGTACTTCTCATCTGCAAAAGATAATAAAATTTCAAAACTTTCCCAATATTTTCCTGAATTGGGTGCCTAGTGTGCAGAAGCTAAAAGGGCTTACTTTAGTTCTCTGGAACCCACCTCCTGTAGGATGGGTGAAAGCCAATACTAATGGAAGCTTTTGTAAGGAGGTTGCTGGTGTAGGAGGAATCTTTAAGAACTCTCTGTGGAAGTGCATGTTATACTTTTCCTCTCCCACTTGGGCTTTGGATGCACTTGAAACTGAAATGTTGCTATCTTTTGGGCAATCTACCTTGTCAGGCATTGCAACCTCATAAAATTAATAGTTGAGACAGATTCCTTCAGCTGTAATAGAGTTTTAAATCAGGAAGAGGCTGCTCCATGGAATGTTACTAGGTGGATTGCTAAAATCCTGAGCATGTTAAGCAATGTTGAAGTGATTTTCCAGCATATCTTAAGGGAAGGAAACACCCCTGCACATAGTTTGGCTGCTCGGGGGAAGGATAATGAAGAAATTACTGTAGGGACTTTTCCTTCCACTCAACTTCAAATACTTCTTCATGGGGATAGTTTATTCATTCCTTATATTAATTGTAGGGGGTGATGTTATGTATTTTCATACTAGGTCAGCTTTTGTGTCTATCATAGATAGGTCCCAAACTTTTTTGTATACTTACTTGTNAAGTGTTGGACTAATTACTTCCTTTAAAATGGAGGTAGAATCACCCTCCCTAAAAGCATCCTAAATTCCATTCCATCCTATGCTCTTCAAATGTTTACCATGAAGAAAGGTACTCAGATTAGGCTGGGCAGAATTTTTAACAAATTTTTGTGGGCTGGACAAAAAAAAATGAATTCCATTGGTTAACTTGGAACAAACTATGTAAACCCCAAAGTGTTGGTGGTTTAGGCTTTAAAGATTTTCAGCATCTCAGTACCATCAACCTATGCAAACTATGGATAAAGTTCAGAGCACAAGATAGCTTTTGGGCTATGTTTATGAAGGGGAAGTATTGTGGGATAGTTCATCCTATTATGGCCCAAAAAAAGACGGTTGATTCTAGGTTGTGGACTAAGCTTCTGGAAATTAGAAATAAAGCTGAGGAGTTGTTTATCTGGGAGCTTGGTGAAGGCCAAGTTAATTTCTGACTTGATAAGTGGGTATGGAATGGGGAGAGACTTCACAACTCCAATCCTAATCCAATGACAAAAGTGAAGGAACTCTGGAGTGATAATCGGTGGAACTGCAATTTGTTGGATGTCATCCTAACTAAATAGCAAATACATTGGGTTAAGCAAACAAAAATCTTTCTTAGGCAGAAAGATAGACTCATTACTAGATAGGCTTCCACACAAAAATTGTTTGCCTTCATCTACCAACAGCTATTTGAATGGCAACCTGTCAAGTGGGGTAAATTGATTTGTGGGAAGTGGTTAACACCTTCCATGTCCTTTTTCTGCTTGAGGCTATGGAAATCCTTACTTCCTACTGATGACATTTTGAAGATGAAAGGGCTTAAAGAACCCTCTTGCTATCAGCTGTGCAGTAAAGCTGAGGAAAGTCTGGATCATTTATTCTTCTCTTGTAGCTTCTCCCAAGGGGTCTGGTCTGGTATACTAAAACAAATGAATATTGACACTCTGAAAGTCAGCTGGCAATACTTTTTTGGGTGTTGGATGGAATGGTTAGATTCCAAATTAATAATCATTCCTTTTATTGTTGCCTGGTTCCTTTGGATGTGTAGAGACCAGTTTAAATATGAAAAAAACAAACCAAAGGAGATGGATGTGGTGCTGAATTGTACTTCCTATTTGCAAAAGATAATAAAATTTCAGAACTTTTCCAATACTTTCCTGAATTGGGTGCCTAGTGTGCAGAAGCTAAAAGTGCCTACTTTAGTTCTTTGGAACCAACCTCTCGTAGGGTGGGTGAAAGCCAATACTAATGGAAGCTTTTGTAAGGAGTCTGCTGATGTAGGAGGAATCTTTAGGAACTCTCTGGGGAAGTGCTTGTTATACTTTTCCTCTCCAACTTGGGCATTTGATGCATTAGAAACTGAAATGATTGCTATCTTTTGGCCTATCTACCTTTCCAAGCATTGCAACATCATAAAATTGATAGTTGAGACAGATTCCTTTAGCTGTATTAGATTTCTAAATCGAGAAGAGGCTGCACCATGGAATGTTGCTAGGTGGACTGCTAAAATCCAGAGCATGTTGAGCAATGTTGAAGTGATTTTCCAGCATATCTTAAGGGAAGGTAACCCCCATGCACATAGTTTGGCAGCTAGGGGGAAGAATAATGAAGAAATTGCTGTAGGGACAATACCTTCCACTCAGCTTGAAATACTTCTTCATGGGGATAGTTTATCCATTACTTATATTAATTGTAGGGGGTGATTTTTGTATTTTCACACTAGGTCAGCTTTTGTGTCTATCATAGATAGGTNGCATGTTGAGCAATGTTGAAGAGATTTTCCAGCATATCTTAAGGGAAGGTAACACCCCTACACATAGTTTGGCAGCTAGGGGGAAGGATAATGAAGAAATTGCTGTAGGGACTATACCTTCCACTCATCTTGAAATACTTCTTCATGGGGATAGTTTATCTATTCCTTATATTAATTGTAGGGGGTGATTTTTGTATTTTCACACTAGGTCAACTTTTGTGTCTATCATAGATAGGTCCCTAACTTTTTGTATACTTACTTGTATGATCTGGTTAGACAGAGGGGAAGAGTTGTTTTGAGTGATCTGCTCACTCATTATGTAATCCAACTTTCAGATTAACATNAGACAGAGGGGAAGAGTTGTTTTGAGTGATCTGCTCACTCATTATGTAATCCAACTTTCAGATTAACATGTNAAAAATTTGGGTTGAGTGATCTGCTCACTCATTATGTAATCCAACTTTCAGATTAACATGTATGGAGCTATAGCTTAGCTCTTTTTTCAAAATAAAAAATATATAGATATAGTTTTGAAAAGTAATAGTTTATTTTTGAAAATACGAGATCAAACTGATCTCTTATAAATAATTGTTTATATAAGCGAGCACTACACCGTAAGTGATACATCTATCTGGAGGATTAGACATATTACTTACTAGTGCGACTCCATTAAGTAAAGTAAAAAATTTATAACATATATTTTAGACTACAGAACCATTTATGTTCACCATCAAATACCCCTATCTAATATAAAGGATTATATAAGGTTTATATTAAGTTGGGTTCTAAAAAGTTCTTATAAGGGCATTACATCTTAAATGACTCAGGTTACCTTAGAAAATTCTTAATTTAGATTAGAAAGTATTGTCTATAAGGATTTCAAAAGGTAGGACATTTCAATGATCGGACTAAGGAGTGTTAGATGAGAAAGGATCAAATTGAAAACATTGTTATAGAATCTAAAGAGATAAAACTAGAGGTTGCAATAGATCCTAAGGAGAACCTCAATGACTTCCCAAGCTATCCTATGGTTTGGCATCAATTTTGAAAAGGAAATTATTGAATGTTTCATCACGCCAATTATTATTATTTAAGTCTTACATTTGAATGACATCATTATACAAATAGCCTGAAGAATATGATGACTTAAGTCGTAACAAAGGATAACCTCAAAGTCTTAAAATAAGTTAGGGATTAAATTGAACAACATGTTTGAGGAAAGGCCTGAAGATGTGGTGAGGATTTATGTTGCACTAGGCAAATAACCTTGAATCCTATGGCTTGTTCTTTAATTCTAACGAAGAGATTATTGTTTTAGATTTCCTTACTATTGTAGAATGTTGCCCTCGAAGTTAGCTCCAAGCTCCTTGGTGAAGTAGCAGTCCAAAAGCATAAGGATTCAAGGTTTAGATGAGATGTTCAGTTCAATCAATAGGGGGTTAAATTTGATTAGCACAAAACTGGTTAGGATCCCATGGTTCCCTCCTTCCGGTGCAACTATTTTCTATTGAATCTACTTAGCTTTAACAAGTTGTTAATCTCTTTTAAACTGGGGAGATGTTGTTAGGAACCGCGCGTTACCACATATGAGGGACCAACATAAATTCAAAAGGAAGTGTTATCAAATTGTGTTTTGTTGTATTTGAAAAAGGTTGTTTAATTTTAAAAAAAGGTTTTATAATTTTAAATTTTGAAAAATGGTTGTGTAATTGAAGCAACTACAAGTAGGAAATGCAGTGAAGTAAAAGGAAAGGAATTTGCATCATATAAATGTAAATGCATTTGTGTCATCTTCTTTCACTCCCACTGAAAGGTTAGAATTTACATCACACACACACACACACACACACACACACACACACACACACACACACACATATATATATATNTCAAATAAGCTATGCCACTTTCATTTATGCCAGTTACCTTTCCAGCAACCAAGCCACCTTATGGAATGAGTTGATTCTGATTGGACGAGCTATAAACTCCTTTTGGATTTTGGGGGGTGATTTAAACTGTCTTTCCTCTCTTTGTGAAAGAAAAGGTGGTAGACCTCCCACTATCTCTGCATTAAACAGATTCAATGACTTTCTCTCTGAGGCTGAGTTGTTTGATTTGGGGTACCAAGGGCCTGACTTCACTTGGAGAAGAGGTGCAATGTGGGAGAGGCTGGATAGATTAATGGGGAACTCTAAATGGGTTCAGACCTTCCCTTGCACTATCATTACTCATCCGGCTATGGCAGGTTCTGACCATAGACCATTGTTAGGTACTATCCAAAAGGCTGAAAAGCCAAAAAATGCTCCTTTCAGATTTCAAAACATGTGGACTCTCCACCTTCAGTTTGTTGATGAAGTTGGTAAGGTTTGGAGGGCTGAAGGGAAATCTAATCCCTGGGTAAAATTGTGGATTCTGCAAAAAAAGGTGGCTGCTCATCTCAAAAAGTGGAATTAGAAAGAATTTGGTAATATTAATGAGAATTTGACCACTGCTCAAAGTAATGTTATAAAAATGGAAAAGAATTTTCAAATGGGTTTGAATTCTGAAGCTGAACTGCACAAAGCAAGTGAGGAGCTGTTAATGCAAACAGATTTTACTGAATGTTTTCTGAAACAAAAAGCTGCTGCCACAAGATTCATTGATGGTGATAGAAACACAGGCTATTATCATGCTTGTATTAATTTCAGAAGGAAGAATAACATGATCCTCTCTATACATGATTCAAATGGTAATGTAGTAACTGATGCTGTTCAGTATTTTCAGAAAATCTTTATGGATCAGTCTACTCAGAGAGCTCCTATCAAGGTGGAACATTTCTCTGAGTGCATTAATTATGTTCAAAGCTTGGACCTGATTCAGATTCCTATGGAAGGGGAAATTAAAGCAGCACTGGATTCTATTGATGACCAAAAGGTGGCTGGTCCTGATGGTTTTACTGCTAAATTCTACAAGTCTACTTGGCATATCATCAGTGGGGAGGTGGTTGATGTTGTACAATGCTTCTTTAAAGGTATGGATCCCGCTAAGTACTTCACTGCTTCCACCATTACTTTGATTCCCAAAAATTCTACCAGGACTGAGTGGGGAGATTTCAGACCTATCAGTCTAACAAATGTCTTGTCTAAAGTTATCAGCAAGGTTATTAACAACAGGCTCCAACCTCACCTCCAACAACTTATCGCAATAATCAGGTAGCATTTGTGAAAGGGAGGCAGATCTCTGATAATATTCTCTTGGCACAAGAGTTGTTGTTGGACCTTGATAAAAAGTGTAGAGGCAGCAATCTCATTCTGAAATTGGATATCTAGAAAGCTTATGACACTATCAATTGGAATTTTATATTGGACACCTTAATTGCTAGTGGTTTCTCTGAGCCATTTATAATCTTGATAAAAAGATGGTTGTGTCTTAATAATCACTCTATCTTAATCAATGGTAAAAGCCATGGTTTCTTCTCTGCATCAAGGGGAATCAAACACGGAGATCCACCGTCTCCTACTATCTTCATTCTGGCTATGGATTATCTTTCTAGACTTTTAAATCAATATTTTGCCTCTTTTACTCACCTGACATATCAGCATAGATCTAATATTGGGGTGATTCATCTGTCTTATGCTGATGATATTATCATTTTCTCCAAGGCTACCAAAACTGTTGTGAAGGCTCTTTTCCAAGGACTGACACACTTCCAAATCACTTCTGGTATGCATCTTAATAAAAAAAAAAAGTCAATTCTTTACTAGCTCAAAAACCCTTCCTCAGATTAGGCATTTGATTGCTCAGTACACTGGCTTCAGCAAAGCTTCCCTACCAATCAACTATCTTGGTGTCCAATTACTCAAAGGGAGAACCAAACAAACACAATTCAATGGAGTTATTGATCAAATTCAGAAAAAGCTGCAGTGTTGGACCAATTACTTCCTTTCTAATGTAGGTAGAATTACCCTCCTTAAAAGCATCATAACTTTCATTCCATCCTATGCTTTTCAAATGTTTACCATGAAGAAAGGTACTCAGATTAGGCTGGGCAGAATTTTCAACAAATTTCTGTGGGCTGNGAGTACTTTCATAAAAATGTGCCAAGGATGATGTTGTGGTTAATACTACTGGGATGAATCCCAATAGTAGTTTTATGGAGCTAGAGGCAGCCAATAGCATTAACAGTAATTTGAAGGGAAATTTATGAGTGATGACAGCTTAATCAATATAAATCCAACTAGAATTGAAGACCAGAGAATTGACAGTCTGACTGATGTCCTCATTGAAGATTGGCAAGTTCAAAGAAGCAGTAAAAAGAAAAAAGGCAAGGTAGAAATTAAACAACCTTTGGAGGTCCCAATTACTTTGGATTATCATCCAAGGACCAGGGGGAAAGGGAGGACCTTTTCTCAATGATTAATTTTCTTGTTTGGAACATTAGGGGTATTGCTCACCCCTCTTCTCTCAAGAGATTAAAATATCTAGTGAGAGTCCATAAAGTTTGGTGTTTTGCCATTCTTGAACCTTTAGT
>JXCR01042004.1:169927-190831 GCA_002079205.1 Phalaenopsis hybrid cultivar
TATATATATATATATATATATATATATATATATACCACGCTAAACAAAAATAGATAAGCAAAATAAACAATGATAAATATAGGTTATCTCTCAGAATGCACTTGGTTTAATGTCGTTAGCCCGATATTCTCAGTCTTTACTCTAGGTGACCCAACATTAAAATCTCTTTAAAAGCTGGTCTTTGACCATCAAAATATGGCTTCACTCTATGCCCGTTCACTTTAAATATATTTTTAGTCTTAAGATCTTCAATATTAACAGTTCCATAGGGATAGACTTTTACAATTGTGAATGGCCCTTTTCACCTAGACTTCAGTTTTCCAGGAAATAGTTTTAATCTTGTATTGTATAATAAAATTTTTTATCCAAGATCAAATTCTTTTTTTATTATCTTCCAATTATGTCATTCTTTCATTTTTTTCCCTATATATCCTAGCATTATCATAAGATTCATTCTAATTTTTTCAAGCTCATTCAATTGCAATAATATTTTTCTCACTAGCATCTTTTAAATTAAAATTAAACTCCTTAATATCCCAGTAGGTTTTATACTCCAATTCTACTGTTAAGTGACAAGTCTTCCCAAAAATTAATCTATGCAGGAACATTCCTCTAGGTGTCATATAAGTTGTTCTGTAAGTCCATAATGCAGTATCAATCTAGTAGACCAATCCATTTTATTAGGATTCACGATTTTTTTCCAAATTTCTTTTGATCTCATAATTTGATACTTCTGCTAAACCACTAGTCTAGGTAGGATAAGAAGTTGTAAAATTATGTATAGTATTATATTTTTCCACCAGCTTAGCAATTCTTGCATTCCTAAAATGAGATCCTCCATTGTTTATAATTATTCTCAGTATTCCATATCTTGTAAAAATATTTTTGATTAAAAATTTTAAAACACTCCGGGCATCACATCGAGGTAAAGCTATTGCTTCAACCCATTTTGACAAGTAATACACTGTAATCAATATATATACATTTCAGAATGAAAGTCTAAATGGTCCCATAAAATCGAATCCCCATGAATAAAAAATTTTAACTTCAAAGTTAAAATTTAGAGACATTTCATTTCTTTTTGAAATATTACCTACTTTCTGACTCTGAGCACATGTTTGTATATATATATATATNTGTGTGTGACGGTGAGGGTGGCGGCTAGGTTTGGTGCTCTGCTAGGGTTTCTGGCAGCTAGTTTGAGGAAGGTGTTGCTACTGAGATCTCTAAGTTTTACTGTCTTCCTTGGTTTCCTTCTGGAAATCAACTTTTCTGACTCAAACTCCTATTTTTTTTTTGTGTGGTTTACTGTTTCATTGATTTGATCTTACTAGCAGGCTTCTGGTTTTGAGTGGTGCTTCTTCCAATATTCTTTCTTCCTAGATGAAGTTTCTTTTTTCACCTTTAGTAATTTGTTTGAGGTTTTTGAGCCACTGAGGATGATTAGGCCTTTCCCAGGCTAATCAAATTTGAAGTTCCCTTGTGTTTGTTGGAGTTCTATGCTGGGGTTTTGCCTCTTTTGGTGAGGCTATGACTTTTTGAGTTTTCTATCTTTATGGCTACTTCTATGGATGTTGAGACTGATGCTCAGTGGTCCAAAGTAACTTATGCAGTGGTTGTGGGTAAATCTGCTGATACCCTTAGTGACCCTGAACATCTAGTTTTCCCTCAAGATTTCTATGACACTGCAGCTGGGAAGGGATATAGCCCTTGCATTTACCCTTTGGGTTCCAAAGAAGGGGAACCTGCTATCTATTTCTCTCCATAAGAGATTCAGACTTTGACTGAGAAAGTGAAATTCACATTAGTGGGTAAGTTCCAACTTGGACACCCTAAAATGGAATTGGTTAGAAATTAATTTGCTTCATTAAAATTTATTGGAGATTGGCAAATTGGCCTACTTGATGGTAGGCATTTACTTATCCAACTATCAGGGGAGGAAGATAATGCCAGATTATTTACTAAGCAAGCTCTTTAAATTCAAGGCACCACCACGAAGATCTTGAAGCGGGAGTCTGGTTTTGATCGAAGTAAGGAGCCCCTTGTGGTTCCCCTTTGGTTCAAACTGCCTGGCCTTCCACTTCAATACTTTAATCTTAATGCGCTCTTCAATATTGGTTGTGCATTAAAGAGGCCTCTAAAAGTAAATGCCCCAATCAATAACAAAGCCAAACCAACTCTAGATAGAATTTTAATTGAGATAGATATTACTCTCCCTGATATTAAAAGGATCTAGATTTGCTCTGACAAGGAAGGCTTCTAGCAGAATGTTGTGCTAGAACAAAAACCATATTATTTCCATCATTGTAAGATGTTTGGACACACCAAGTATAGATGCTTCAGGCTTCACCCTCCTACAAAGAGAACTGTGAACACTCAAGAAAAGGTCAGTTAGCCTATTGCTCATGTGCCCACATTAAATGTTGAACCATCTCCAACACTTAATGAGGAAGATTTATTTGGAACTTCTAAAAGCTCCACAGCTCCTTTTAGGTCCAATGTTCCTACAAATAGTTCTCCTAAGGTCTTTAGAGAGAAATTAAATTAAGTTAACATTATTACCGCTCTAACCTCAAATGGCTAACCTAGTGAGGGTAAGTCTATTAGGGAGGTAAAAAAGAATGACAATATTGCCTTGAGAGCCCTTGATAAAGTGAAAATGGCTGACATGGAACACCTTTTGGAGGAGGAGTGGCAAATACGGAAACCTAAGAAGAAGAAGAAGCAAATTTTAGAATTTCAAGAATTACAAGAAGGGACTACTCTGGAAACTGGTGGGAAGAACAAGGTTGGGCCCTCTCCCTCTAGAGGAAGGACCAAATCTAGATCTCAGCCCTCCCTCCATGTTAATCCCACTCATGATTAATTTAATGTGCTGGAATATAAGGTGTATTGCCCATCCTCTATCTTTAAAAAGACTGATTTATTTAAATAAGAAATATTAATTTTGGTGTTTTGCTATTTTGGAACCAATGGTTCAGCACAATCCTCAGAGATTCATCAGTAAGTTCCCTGATTTCTCCGATTATGCTAATAAAAATAACAAAATTTGGTTTTTTTGTAGGAAGGAAATAAAGTGGAACATCAATCTTGATCAAACACACTTTATTCACCTTTCTCTCTTCATTAAAGGCCATTTGGAATTTTCCACTTTCATTTATGTTGGCAGTCTTAAAGAAGATAGAAAAGAGCTTTGGGAGTGTCTCCAGCATATCAGTTTGAATATGAACTCTCCATGGCTGGTTGGGGTAGACTTTAATTGTATTACTTCTGCTACTGAGAAGAATGGGGGTAGAGTCCCTAATGTATCCAAAATGACTCCTTTCAGTGATCAGATTCAAAAAGCTGGTTTGTTTGACTTGGGTTACCAGGGCCCTTATTTTACTTGGAAAAGGGGCAAAATGTGGGAAAGACTTGACAGGGGGCTTGTTAATGACTACTGGTATCAACATTATCTTCTCACCTTTGTTACTCATTTTACTCTTATTGGGTCAGATCATAAGCCTCTATTAACCTCTATCACCTCCCCGAGTAATATTGCTTACAATACCTCCTTTAAATATTTGAATATGTGGTCCACCCACCCTCTTTTTGTCAGCTTTGTTTCCTCAAATTGAGGTGGAGCTGACAATCCTGAACCACTCACAAATCTCAGCCTTCTTCATTTAATATTGAGAAAAGCTCTCAAAAAAAGGGGAAGGGAGAATTTTGGTAACGTTTATACTAATGCTTTAGTAGTTGAAAAGGAAGTGGAGAACCTTGAGGTTGCTGTTCAGAATGGCATGCAGAGGAGACTGAATTACTTACTACTCAAACTAACATAAGTGCTGCCATAGATATCCAGGAGTCATTACTTACACAGAAAGCTTCTATCAACATCTTTACTGAAGGAGATAGAAACACTAAGTTTTACCATGCTTATATCAGTTACAAAAGAAAATGTAACACTACACACTCAATTCATTCTTCTGAAAGATGCTGGCTCAATGATAATGAACACATTGCTATGGATGTTGTCAAGTACCATAGTTATTTGTTGAAATCTTCTTCTGGTCTTAACACTATTATTGATCCCAATTATTTAACAAATTAAATTGAGTTCACTAATAACCTCATACTCACAGACCCCCTTTTTGATACTGAAGTTTGGGATACTTTAAACACCATTGAAATCTCTAAATTTGCTGGCCCATATGGCTTTACTACTGATTTTTATAGAAAGCTTGGCACATAATTAAGGGGGAAGTGATTGAGGCTATAAGAAGCTTCTTTGGCGATAGTAATATACCTAGCTACTTTAGAGATTCCTCAATTGTCTTAATTCCTAAAGGTGATCTGTAGAAGACTTGGGAGCATTATAGACCCATCAGCCTCACTTCTATACTCAGCAAACTCATTAGCAAGATCATTGTGAAAAGAATTCAATCTCATGTTGATAAGTTGATCAGTCATAACCAAACAGCTTTCATCAAAGGGAGACCCATTACTAATAATGTGCTACTGGCTCACAACATGATCCTAGATCTGGATATAACTAGCAGAGGGGCAATCATATATATAAATTGGATATCAAGAAAGCCTATGATACTATTGATTGGAAATTTATACTGGGGATTCTTGTAGCCAGGGGGTTCCAAGCTAAATTCTGTTACCTTATACACAGATGGCTTATTAATAATAATCATTCTATCCTTATTAAGTGAAAGGCTTGGGGATCATTCTCAGCTGCTAGAGAACATAAGCAGGGAGACCCCTTCTCCCCCACTTTTTTCATTATTACTATGGAATACTTCTCTAGAATGTTAGACAAGGCCATTATCACTCAATAGCACTCTAGATACCATCACAAATCCACTATGGCTATATCTCATCTGGTTTATGCTGATGATGTCATGACTTTTTATAGTGCCCATAAGCTTGTTGTTAAGAAGGTCTATCAGTATCTAAAGAAATTCCAGGACCACTCTGGGATGGTGTTCTGTCCTGGTAATTGCTAACTGATTTTCAATAAAAGGGCATCCTCAAACAACAAGCAGTGGATTTCAGATTATACTGGTTTCTACATGGCTAAATATCCTTTAAAATACTTGGGAGTTAATCTCGTTTGGGGGAGATCTAAACATATTCAATTTGATGAAGTTTTTCAAAAAATTCAGAATCATTTATCTAGTTAGTCCCACTCCCTTTCTAATGGGGGCAAGATCACTCTACTCAAAAGCATTCTAACCTCTTTTCCCTCTTATATTCTCCAAACAACTTTTATGGAAAAAAGCACAAAAATAAAGTTGGAAAGAGCATTCAACAGGTTTTTGTGGGCAGGTCAAAGGCAGCAACTTCACTGGGCTTCTTGGCAGAAGGTTGTTAAACCTACCAAGGCTGGTTGTTTAGGCTTTAAGGGCTACAACAGCTTATCCCGATAATTTTTTACAAAATGTGGATATATTTTAGAGCTAAAACATCCCTTTGGGCTAAATTCTTGAAGAGTAAGTATTTTAAGGGTCAACACCCCTCCCTAATCACCAAGAAATTAGGTGACTCCAGGATTTGGGTTACCATGTTTAGAGTTAGACACCTTGCTGAAAACATGTACATTTGGGATTTGGGAAATGGTAAGGTGAACTTCTGGTTGGATCATTGGTGCCCCAAAGATTTTCTTGGTGCTCCCCCTCCTAATTTTAATCCATAGCTTTCTGTGGCTAATTTTTGGGAGGGTGATTCATGGTCAATATCCAAGGTCCAATCCATTTTATAAGAGCCTCATATCTCTCAAATTACCAAAGTCAACTTTGTTAGGAGCAGAAAGGACAAAATTATCTGGCATAGCTATGTTAATCAAAGTTTGACTAAAGTTATTTATGCTATGCTTTTTTGTTGGGACCAAGTCCCTTGGGGAGAAACCATATGGAACTAATTACTCTCCCCCTCTATGTCTTTCTTTTGTTGGAGACTCTTTAACATGTTACTACATACTGATGATATACTTTAATTAAAGTTATTGAGGGGGCCCTCTATATGCTATCTCTGTCAACAGAATGAAGATAACAATAACCCTCTTTTCTTTAACTGTAAGTTTGCTCAAGAGGTATGGAAAGATTTTCTGGCTATGCTTAAGTTGAATGGTTTAGTTTTGGATTGGTCCAATCTCCAAGTGGGGTGGAATAGCTGGAATAGATGAAACTAGGAATCTATTCCATCTATTTCAGCCTGGTTTCTCTGAATGAGCAGAAACAGTACAAAGCATGAAGGTAAATACATCTAGCACTACAAGCTCACAGAAATTGTGCTTCTTACTTAACCAAATTGATTCAGTTCAATAATTTCCCAAATATTTGTAAGTTCTAGATCACTGATATTCAAGAATCTTTTAAGATTGAGAAAATATTTTGGAAACCCCCTGAACAGTATACCATGAAGATCAATATAAATGGTAGTTTTAATAATTGGGGAGCTAGGGTGGGGAGAGTGTTTAGGGACTCCTCTAGCAACTGTGTACTACTCTTTCATGCCCCAACTGTGGCTCGACATGCTCTTAAAGCTGAACTAATGGCTGTATTTTGGGCTTTAACTTTTGTTATAAAAGTTGATTGGTGGAAATTACGGATAGAAGTGGACTCTTTACAACTCATTAATTTCCCAAAATTTGAGAATTTGTCTTCCTGGTACCACTCTCAATGGAAACAGAAAATTTGGAGTCTCAAAAAGATTCTTAACTTCAAGATGACTTTTATCTACAGGGAAAGAAATCTACCTGCCAATTGGCTTGCCAGACATGGTCTTTATTGTAATTCTATATATGTTGCCACAGGTCCCCCACTCCTCTAGCTCTACTTCTTCATGGCGATACAATTGAGGCCCCACATCTCAGAATTAAGGCTAACAATTTCAAGGGTCTTTAACAACTGGAAATACTCACCTCTATTTTTCTTTATTTGCCTTCACTTTTGGGATCTTGATTTATATATATATATATATATATATATATATATACAGAAGGGAATTGTTTGAATGACAATGAAAGTATAGCCAAAGATGCTGTCAAGCACTATCAAGCTTTATTAAATACCAATGTTGTTCTCAATTCTAACATAAATGCTAGCCTCTTCACTGAGAATTTTGAGTTTATCAATAGTCTGCAACTTTCTGACCTGCTCTCTGAAGCTGAAATTTGGAAGGCCTTGAATACCATTTACAACTCTAAATTAGCAGGCCCTGTTGTTTCACTGTCAAATTTTACAAGAAGTCCTGGAATACCATTAAATTGGAGGTGACTAAGGCTATTATCAGCTTTTTTATGGGTAACAACTTACCCAGTTACTTTAGAAACTTTTCTTATGTGCTTATTCCTAAAGTTGATTTATAGAAGAACTGGGAAGACTACAACCTAACCTTGACAAAATTATATGCCAAAATCAAATTGCTTTCATTAAAGGGAGATCTATCACTGATAATGTCTTGTTGGCTCAGGAAATGCTTCAGGATCTGAATAAAATCAGAAGGGGTGGCAACTTGATCTATAAACTAGATATTAAAAAAGCTTATGATACCATTGATTGGAATTTCATTTTGGGTATTCCTGGTGCAAGAGGGTTTCAACTAGAATTTTATAAGCTTATTCACAGATGGCTCATCAACAATAACCATTCTATTTTTATTAATAGGAAGGCTTGGGGTTTTTTCTCAGCTATCAGAGGTTTAAAGCAGGGTGATCCTCTTTCCCCCACCATTTTTATTATAGCCATGGATTATCTTTCTAAAATGCTGGATGAGGCTATCCTTTCTAATCATTATTCCAGATAGCACCACAGATCAAATATACTTGTGTCCCATCTTATCAATGCTGATGATATCATGATCTTCTCTACTACCCACAAGAATGCTGTTAGAAAGGCTTAGAAATGTATGATTAACTTTCAAACTCTCTCTGGGTTGGAGTTCAGTCTTGCAAAGTGTCAACTGATCTGCAACAAGTAGACCCCCCTCACTACAAGCAGTTGATTTCTGACTACGCCAGTTTCTCCAAAGGCAGGACTCCCATCAAATATTTGGGAGTTAACCTTATATGTGGAAGATCTAAGCTAATACAGATTGATGATGTGTTTCAGAAGATTTCGTCCCACCTATCTAGCTGGTCTCACTCTTTCCTTTCTAATGGGGGTAGGATAATCTTATTGAAAAGCATTCTTACCACCTTTCCTGCCTACATCCTCCAAACTACTTTTATGAAGAAAATTACTCAAATTCCATCGGAAAGAGCTTAAAATAGAATTTTGTGGGCAGGACAGAGGCAACAACTACACTGGGCATCTTAGCAGAAGGTTGCTAAACCTACTTTGGCTGGGGGAATTGGTTTTAAAGGGCTACAACTACTTATTCAAATTAATTTCTATAAAATGTGGATTAATTTTAGAGCTCAAAACTCCCTCTGAGCTAAATTTATGATGGGAAAATACTGTAAAAATCAACATCCTTCTCTCATTCATTGGAAATTGGAGGATTCTAGGATTTGGGTTAATATGCTGAAGGTTAGGCATCTTGGTGAACAGATGTATATTTGGGATTTGGGGGCTGGTAAGGTCAATTTTTGGTTAGATACTTGGTGTCCCAAGGATTGGCTGGGTGCTCCCTCATCTGATTTTAACTCACAGCTATTGGTGGCTGCTTTTTGGGAGGGAGATCAATGGTCTAGTCCTAAGCTTCAAACTCTTCTTCAAGAACCCTTCCTCACTCAAATTACCAAAATCAAATTTGATAACAGAAGAAAGGACAAAAATATTTGGCACAGTTAGATAAATTAAAGCCTTACCAAAGCTGTTTATGATAGACTCTTCTTCTGGGACTTGGTTCCTTGTGGGGATGATATTTGGAACAGGTTCCTTTTCCCTTCTATGTCTTTTTTCTGTTTCAGACTTTTTGATAAACATTTTCCCACTGATGATATTCTCAAATTAAAGGGGTTGAGAGGTCCTTCTAGGTGCTACACAAATAGGACACCCTAAATCACATTTTCTTCAATTGCAGTTTTGCCCAAGATGTCTGGTCATTTTTTATGTATTTGTTGCATGTGAATGGATCTGATATAGATTGTTCTAATCTCATTGGTGGTCGGCAGAGATGGGAAGGAAAAAAAAAATACCCTTATACCTTTCATTGTGGCTTGGTTTCTCTGGCTTTCTAGAAATAGCAGTAAACATGAGGGTAAAACTGTTCAGAGTCACCAAGTCATTAGAAATTGCATCTCCTACCAAACTAAGCTGATCTAGTATAAAAAGTTCCCTAATACCTATAAGTTCTAGATCAAAGAATCAAGTGAGCCTTTCATGATTGAGAAAGTATATTGGATACCCCCTGCACAGTCAATTATAAAAATCAATACTGATGGCAAACTCTCTAACTGGGGTGCTGGGGTGGGGGAAGTGTTTAGGGACTCCTCTAGCAGGTGCCTGTTATTTTTTCATGCCCCAACTAAAGCAATGGATGCTCTTGAAGCTGATTTGATTGCAGTCTTCTGGGCATTAACCTTTGTTAAATCTGCTGAGTGGCTTAATATTTGGCTGGAGGTTGACTCCCTCTTACTCATCAATGTTCTAGGAATGGAAGACCAGTCCTCTTGGCATCACACATACTGGAAACATAAAATCAAACATCTCAAGGATTCACTTAGCCTCAACCTGACCTTTATTTATAGAGAAGGTAATAAACATACTAATTGGTTAGCTAAGCATGGGCTAAATTCAAACTGTACTTCTGTTGCCACCAAACCCCCCTCTACATTAGCTCTTCTGCTTCATGGGGATACCATTGATGTCCCACATCTTAGATGGAAGGCTCACAAATTTATTGCATCTTCTGCCTCCCTACCAGAAATTATAAACATCTCCCTATCCATTAGTTATGTCTTGCCTTTTTGTCACACACACGCACACACACACACACAGAGATATATATATCCTTCTCCTCTTTTTCTCTCTTTGAATGGTATACTTTTGTGGTGAGGCCACCCTCTAAAGGCACGAGTCTTTTTGTATTTTGGTTTCTAGGTAGGGGGCTCCCAAGTTGAGTCTTTATGTAATATTTTCTCTGTTCAACATGTAGGGAGTCGAATAATGCTCCTTCTACAAGTATAAATAAATATATATATATATATATATATATATATATATATATATATATGAAACAAANNATATATATATATATATATATATATATATATATATATATATATATATATATATATATATATATATATATATATATATATATATATATATATATATATATAGGAATAATATGTTTTAAATATGTTTTAACTCAGATCAAGTTTGAAGATTTCCAAGGTTGGGCACCTTTGTTTATGCTAGTTCTCAAGAGCATGATAAACATGTGCTCTGGCAAAAACTTGAGGTTATGAGAAACCTTATTAATGAGAATTGGTTTGTTGGTGGTGAGTCTAATATGATTATGAAGCCTATGGAGAGAAAAGGGGGTGGAAGAGTTGACCCTGTTCTTATTAACAGATTCTCTAACTCTATTTCTAATGCAGAAATTCTTGACTTGGGTTACATTGGCTCTCCTTATACATGGAGGAGGGGTTTTCTTTATCAATGATTGGATTGGTATTTGGTTAATTCTACTTTGTTAAGCCACTTTCCTATGGTGAAGTTTCAACATTTGAGCAATGCTATATCTGATCGTAATCCAAATTTGCTTACTTTGGTTTTCACTGTTAAACCGAGCATATCTCATTTCATGTTTCTTAATGTCTAGACTTCCCATGATACTTATTTAACTTTGGTGAATCAAGCGTGGCAGTACGAAGGAGTTGGGACTCCATGGTTTGTTTTGTGGCAACTGCATATAAAGATGGCCACTCATTTTACTAAATGAAATTACCAGACTTTTGGTAATGTTCATAAAAAAGGTACAAGATGCTCAGAATGTTGTTGACTCTTTGGAAGCTCAACTTGTTTGTTCTCTTGACTGAATGGATAATGTTACTCAGGCTCATATTTCGTTAATGGATGCTATAGCTTAAGAAGAAAATTTACTTTAACAGAAGACAAATGATATATCCTTTGCTGTGGGGGATAGAAACACTAAATATTTTCAAGCCATATTAAAACATAGAAGAAACATTAATAGTATTTTGAAAATTAAAAACGGGTATATGCGTATTTTAACTTGCATGGAAAATATTGATGAAAATGTTTTTATTTATTTTACTAAGCTTTTTCAAACCTCTACTCATGTTATGCCTGTGGAATCTACCCACTTTGTGGAGGATTATAATTACATTAATAACCCCCCATTAACTCATCCTCCTCATTAACAAGAAATTCTTTATGCTTTAAAGTCTATTTGCCCTAACAAAGCTCCTGTCCTAGATGGTGTCTCCTCCTCTTTCTATAAACACTCATGGGAGGTTATTAAGAAGAAGGTTGTTCTAGCTATAAAAAATTTCTTCCTTGGTGATAATCCTGGTAAATATTTCACCTCTACTTTGATTGTGCTAATAACTAAAGGTAATAATAAGATTTCCTGGGACAACTTTCGTCCTCTTTCTCTCACTACTGTGACTTCTAATGCTATGAATAAGATTATATTTAATAGATTGCAGCCTTACCTCTCTCATATCATTGCTCCTCAGCAATCCATTTTCATTAAGGGTAGGGATGTTAGTGATAAAATTCTTTTAGCACAAGAGATGATTGAAGACTTGGATAAGAAGTGTAGGGGGGAAACATGGTCCATAAATTTGACAATAAGAAAGCTTTTGATATTATTATTTGTGACTTTATTGTCAACATTTTGCAGGCTAAAGGCTTCCAACAGGATTTCTGCTTACTCATTAAGAGCTGGCTTTCTAATAATAGCTATAGTGTGATGGTTAATGGCAAAGCACATGATATTTTTTTGCTAATGGGGGAATTAAACAAGGAGATCCACTTTCTCACACCATTTTCATTATTGCATTTGATTACCTTTCTAGGCTCATTAATAAGCTGCATCTAGAGCATTCTTATATTTTGTTCTCTCATAAATCTAAGATTGTGGATAGTCACCTTGCTTATGTTGATGATGCTATTTTGTTCTTGAATGCTAGCAAGAGTGCTATTAAAGCTCCCATGTCATTGTTAAAAGAATTCCAAAACATTCCTCGTATGATGTTTAACTTGGCTAAGTGCTCTATTTGTTTTAGCAAAGGTGCCCCCTCTAACAATCATGCCTTGGATTCCAATTATGCCAGTTACAAAATTTCCAAGGTTCCTATCAAATATCTTGGGGTTAACATCCTTAGAGGTAGGAGTAGCAAACTCAGATGGATGATGTGATTGATATAGTTAAACTAACGATAAATGATTGGAAAAATACTTTTCTTTCTAAAGTTGGTCGACTCACTTTGTTGAAAAGTGTCCTATGTACACTTCCTCTATATACTATGCATGTTCTTAAAAACATGAAAAGAACACAAAAGAATCTTGAGACTATTTTCAACAAATTTCATTAGAAGGGCTCTAGATCCTCTAAAATTTGGACTAATTGGCAGTACAATAGAAGGCCTCTTTATGATGGTGGGCTTGGTTTAAAACATTGCAACATACTATTGATATCAATATGTGTAAACTTTGGTTTAAACTTCTTTTGGGGGAGTCGTTATGCTAAGTTTATGCTTTATAAGTATCGCAAAAATAATCACCCCTCCACGGTCAATTGGAAGGTGGGAGATTCTAAGCTTTGGAAGGCTATTATTTTTGCTCGGGGTGTAGCTTCTCATTTCATTTTCTGGTACATTGATAATGGTTGCATCTCTTTCTGGAACGATGAATGGGGGATTTCTTCTTACTCTACTTTTCCAACCTTTGGTTATGATTCTAATTTGTTAATATCTTATTGCTGGATTGATATTGTTTGGAATTTGGCTAATCTAAATTCTTTAGTTGGTGATTTAGCTCCTGCCATTGCTACTATACCTATTAGAGCTCATGATAAGGATGTTCCACTTTGGAACTTTCAAAGTAGACCTTCTGTTACTAAGCTTCTTTATTTGAAACTACACACTTTTACTCCTTGAAAATCAAATGCTTACACTTGGCTTAAATATATATCTCCCTCTATCTCCTTTTTCCTATGGATATATTTTCATAACTTGGTTCCTCTTGATGATATTATTAAACTGAAAAGGTTAAAACTTGTTTCCTTTTGTTATAACTATAAAAAGGATGTTGAATCTAAAAATCATTTATTTTTTGATTGCCCCTTTGTTAAAGAGGTATGGAATTGATGAGGGTGCAACTTTGGTATCAATTGACCCTCAAATCTAAGATTTAAAGTTGTTATTGGGATTTAGAAGCACTTTGATCCTACTCTTAAAAAGCTCTTTTACTTTCTCACTATTGTGCTTTAGTTCATCTGGATGGCTAGAAAAATTCATAAGTACGAAAATCCTTTCCACACTCCCACGACTATCTCTACATTAGTTATGGCTCATTTTCATAAGACCTGGAAGTTAGCTAATGAAATGGTTGTCACTCCTATTGGTAGGTGTAGGAAACCATTTTGATTAAATGGGCACCACTCCCCAAGCCTGGATCAAAGTTACTATTGACGGTAGCTATTCTTTTGTTTATACTGGAGTGGGAGGCCTGTATAGAGATGCATATGGTAAGTGTTTAGCCTTTTTTGCCTCCCCCTGTATTGCCACTTCATCTCTTGAAGCTGAAACTTGTGTAGTGCTTGCTACACTACAAACTACTGCTTCTCTGAATTTAAATTACATTATTCTGGAAACTGATTATAAAACTCTATTTCACTTGCTCACGGTTAAGCTTAAGCCTTCTTGGTATATTATATCTTTGTTGAGAAGGATTTGGCTTTATATTAAATTGCATAATCTTAATATTCAATACTCTTTCATTTATAGAGAGGGAAATTCCTCTATGGATTGGTTAGCAAAATGGAGAGTGCAAGGTGCTTTTGTTGGGGATACTTCTCCTCTTTCATTGCACACTCTAACGCAAAGTGAATTATTGGATGCCCATTATGTTAGACTTTAATTTTGTTTTTCTCTCCTTTGTGTTTGATTATTCTTTCGTTTATTGGCATTTCTGGCATGGAATTTTTTCTTTGTCTTTTGGAAGGATACTGGAAGTATACTGTACATTATTTTGAGATTGGCTTTGATTGGCTGGGATTTCTATTTTAGTATTAATGTTACTGGAGCTACAGTCACTCAATATCTTTTATATATTGATACCAACTCTGGATTTTATAACTGGGTTTTTTGTTCAAATGTGTTACTGCTTTAAGATTTCTATTTCCTTTTTTGGCATTTTTGACTTGGAATTGTTCTCTAGATTTTGAAAGGATGCTGGAAGGATTTTTTGGTCCAGCTTGATTTTGCTGGACACTGTTCTGAGTTTAGTTTTGCTTAGCTTGATACTTTATATTCGTACTGTCGCTACTAAAGCTACTAGCACTGATATTTTCTTGGACCTACTTAATACTAACTCTAGTTTTAAGGATTTGGACATGCTATTAATTTTGATTATCTTATTTTCTCTGTTGTGGGACCTTAAACTTTACTGGACTGAGAAGCATTAGCTGTCTAACACTCAATTTTTACTCTACTTATACTGCCTACATCAGCCTAAAGATTTTAGCATGTTGCAGCCTTCTAATTTCTTAGCAGAGGACTTATCGTTGTGGTTCTCACTAGACCAAGAATCCTCAGATTTGATTTTGCTATTCTTCACTACAGATGATATGGTTTTTGGTGTACCTGTACTTTTTGAGCATACACATTCTATTGGTATACAGGTTTACATGTAATATTTGGGAGTTGTTTTACTTTACTCTTTTCTTTTTATTTTGCATGGAGTTGTACTATGGAAATTGGAAACCCTAGGATTATGATGTATTTTATTTTATTTTTAGATGGGATCCACTATCCCTCCCCAACTTTGTAACCTTTTTTATTAATAACGCTTAAGGAGCCACTAGTTGCTCTTTTATTATATAAATATATTGCAAAGAAGGAGCTGCTCATGGCTCCCTACATGTTAGATTAAAAGCAAAATTACAAGACCAAGAAAACTAGAGAAGGGTTGGCTCTACACAGGAATCAAAACACCTCTTAATTGCCTAATGGCAGTACAAGGATTCCATAGAGAAAAAACTGGGCCAAAAACAAAAAGAAATCCCTTTAACAATAGAGGAAATACAAGAGAAAAAAGGGAAAATAAAGAAAAACTCAGTTGGAGTTCACTGTCTCCATTACTCTTGATTTGTAATTATGAAATGTGGGCATCAAGCATATCTCCCTAAAACAGAAAGTGAAGTGCAGGGGGAGGATAAGCAGCAACTGATGAGTCATTAGAGCTTTGACCTTGTTTCTTAAGTCAATTCGCAGGCTGGTTCCCTTCCCTGTAAATGAAAGTAAAATTGATGTGAAGCTATGAGGTTAGGTCTCTTATCTTTTGAATCTAGAAGGAGTGATGCCATGGTGATTCTTCCTTAGAGCACAACAGTTTAATTACTGTAGCAGATTCCACTTCCATCCATAAATTATACCAACCAGTCTTGATAGCAAGTGTAAGTGCCCAATAAACACCAATAAGTTTTGTTTCAATTACATCTACAGCCATTACAGGAGTATAGAAGTACAATAGGAATTTTCCAAGGTGATTTCTATAGACTCCACCCACTCCAGCTCCCATATTTGTAAAACTTCCATCAGTATTTATCTTCACAGTGTGTTGCTCAGGAGGTTTCCAATAAACTTTATAATTTTGAATAGTATCAAACTTTTTTGAATAGTAGAATTTTGAGATATTACAAAATCTTTTGAATTTGATTATCTTGTGTAAGTAAGAAATACTGTTTCTTACAGTCTTATCAATGTTGGCTATGGTATCTTCAAACTTAGCCTTATTTCTTTCCATCCATATGAACGAAGCTACAATTAACGGTATAGAAGCATAATTCCTCTTGTACCAGCTCTTCCAGCAGTTGGTTAATCTATCCCAAGTGAGGTTTCTTACTTCATTGTCCATATGTTGCAGCAACTGATGCCACACTTGTTGAATAAAGCTACATTCAAAAAAGATGTGTGACAAGGATTCCTCATCGTGCAGACAAAGCCAACATTTGGAAGGACCCATGAATCCCTTATGTTTAAGAATGTCATCAGTGGGTATAAGGCTCTGGAAGATCCTCCAGCAAAGAAAAGACATAGAAGAGGATAGAAATTTATTCTAAATAATAGTTCCCCATGACATTTGCTCCCAGCAAAAATGTTTAGAGTAGATGGCTTTTGTGAGACTGTGGTTTGAGAAGGCTTGCCAAACAGTTTATCAGGTTTATTTCTATCGAGTTTTATGTTGGCAACTTTTGTGACTGAGTGATCTTGCAATATGTTGGACAATTTAAGAATTGACCAGTTATTCCCTTCCCAGCAATCAACAACTTTAAGGTTAAGGTTTTGGGCAGTCGTAATTGGTGACAGCCAGTCTTTGAGGCACCAATTATCCAACCAAAAACTGATATTTCCTTTTCCCAAGTCCCGAAAAAATTGGTTTTCAGTAGTTTGCCTTATGATCAGAATCCTCACACAAGTTTTTGAGTCACCAGTTTTTCTATGAACAAGTGTGGGATGTTGGTCTCTACAATTATTACCCGTCATGAATTTTTCCCATAGGGAGGATTGGGCTCTAAATTTGATCCAAAGTTACAAAGATTGATATGAAGGAGTTGATTTAAGCCTTGAAGCCAATGCCCTTAGCCAATAATGGTTTATCTACCTTTTGCCAAGATGCCCAATGCATTTGCTATCTTTGACCTGATCTCAAAAATCTGTTAAAAGCTTTTTCTACTTGAATTTGAGTACTATTCTTGATATTTGTCATTTTTAGGATGCATGAGTGAATGGTTGTTAGAATACTCTTCAACAGTGTAATTCTACCACCATTAGATAGAAAAGATTGAGTCAACCCATTGAGAAAAGAGGAAATCTTATTAATGACTTCCTCAAATTGTATTTTCTTAGTTCTGCGAGTAAGAAGAAGGACACCTAAGTGCTTGATGGGAAGTTGGGAGCTTGAAAAACCAGTGTAGTTGGAGGCCCATTGTTTGCAATTATAGGAAGCATGCTTATTAAATATTTGGTGGCATTTTTCAAGATTAAATTACATCCCAAAGTGAGCTTAAAATTTTTAAAGGCTTTTGAACACTTTCTTCACAAAATTCTTATGGGCTTTGGAGAAAACCATAATATCATCAGCATAGAGTAAATGAGATATAGCTATGTTAGATTTATGATGGTATCTAGAGTAGCTTTGGTTCAGAAGAGCTGCAATAAGAATTCTAGACAGATAATCTATTACAAGTATGAAAATAGTAGCAATGAAGGAACCCCAACCTTTGCCATTAATGACGATGTAATGATCATTGTTGTGTAGCCATCTCTGAATAAGTTGACAGAAATTAGGCTTAAAGCCTCTAGCAGAAAGAACATCCAAATCAAATTCCCAACTGATAGTATCATAGGCCTTCCTTATATCCAGTTTGTAGATCAAATTGCCTCCTTTGCAAGTATTATTTAGATCCTGTAGTAATTCCTGTGCCAAAAGAGTATTATCAATGATTGAACTCCCCTTCACAAAATTCGTTTGGTTGGGTTTTATAATACAATCAAGATGGGGCTGAAGCCTATTGACAATAATTTTACTAATAGCTTTCCTGATTACAATAGTTAGACAAATAGGCCTGAAATGATCCCATGTTTGTTGTTTATCTGATTTGGGGACCATAACAAATGTAGAAGCACAAAGTTACTTAGGGAGATTATTTCCTTGAATGAAGCTTGCCACAACTGCAACAACATCACATTTTATGGTGTCCCAAGATTTTTTGTAAAACTCAGCAGTGAATCCATCTGGACCAGCTAATTTATTGCTATCTATAGAATTAATAGCCTCCCAGATTTCTCTTTCATTGGGGATATCAGTGAGATTAAGTTTTGAAATGTAGTTCAAATCAGTAGAGAAATAGGCTTTATCAATTGGGATTTTGTGATTCTAACCTTGATTTAACAGATTTTTGTAATAGTTGACTGCATCATAAGTTATATCAGCATTATCATGTAACCACTTCCCCTCAGCATTTGAATAGCATAGATTGTATTACACTTCCTCTTATACTTAATCTATGCATGGTAGAATCTAGTGTTTTTGTCCCCATCAGTAAAGATATTCATTGCACCCTTTTGTTTTAAGAATTGTTCTTGGTAATCAATGGTAGTAAGTAGGTTATGTTGAGCAGTAAGTAGGTCTTTTTCCTTTACTTTTCTTTCTTGTTCTTCCTTCTCTAATCATGTCACTTCATTTTCAGCATCTTGGACAGTGTTAATAACATTCCCAAAGGCTTCCGAACTCTACTTTCTAAGTGCTTTGCCAGTTTTTATTTGCAGCAAACTGAGTTTAATGAGAGCATCAGGGTGAGAGATGCCTTTTTAAAGATCAGAGATTCTAGAATTTTATGAAGGGTAGGAAGATCACATGTTGAGGTATCTAAAAGGGAGAGGTGATGAGGTAGGTTCAGAAGAGGTAATACTTATCAAGAGTGGCTTGTGGTCAGATCCAGCAAGGTAAAGGTGAGTGACAAATGTGAGCTAAAAATGAGTAAACCAATTATCATTGACCATAACTCTATCAAGTCTCTCCTAGATGGCACCTATTTTCCATGTGAAAGCAGCTCCCTTGTATCCCAAGTTAAAAAGACCAGCACTATTGATGTTTTCATTGAAAGTGTTCATCTTAGCTAAACCAGGGGTCCTCCCACCAGTTTTTTCAGAAGAGGACGTAATACAGTTGAAATCTCCCCCACCAACCATGGGGAGTTTGTTTGTTGGCTGATGTTCAATAAACAATTCCAAAGCTCTTTTCTATCATCCTTACTACATCCTGCATAAATAAAGGAAGCAAATCCCATATGGCCATTAATATTAAAAAAGAAGTGAACAAATTGCTAGTGATTGATTAAGATGTTCCAATTGATTTCCTTTCTGCAGAGAATCCAGATTTTATTATTGATATTAGCAAAGTGAGTAAAACCTGAAAACTTTTTAATCAACTTTTGAGAGTTTTTATGAACCATAGGTTCAAGAATAACAATGTACCATAATTTATATTTAAAGTTAAGATGAAGAACTCTTTTAAGAGAGAGGGGATGAGCCATTCCCCTTATATTCCAGCAAAGTAGATTAATCATTGGTTGGGGGGGTGGAGAGATGGTTGTGATCTTGATCTAGTTCTTCCTCTGTGAGTTTGAATAGAAGAACCATTTTTAGTTCTGGCTTTTCCTTCTATCTGCATGGAGTTTTCCCCTTGCTATAATTTCTAAATTTCAGTTACTGGTTTTATCTTTTTCCTTGCTGTTTGGACTTTTCAATCATCTTCAAGTATCTTCTTCAGGCCATTAATTATATTATCCTCAGGGGCTTTGTCAGTAATTTCTGTATGAATGGAGACCCCCAACTCTTCCTGATTTGAGGAGGGAGGAGTAATCATGATAATTTCATTAACTTCTTTTCTTATTGATCTCATTGGAGAGTTCACTGCATTTCTATTAGAGGGGGAACCAGAAAACTGACCTAGTTGATCACCTGATGAGGAAGCAATAGAGTTTATTTGGGGAGGCCCTTCAATCTTGTGACTAGTATTGTTCCTGCTATTGTCGACATGTTTGGATAGATTTGTTTCTTCAAAAATGATACCTATTATCTGAAATGGGATTACTCCTGAGTCCCTTTTATCCCTAACAACACTCCTTCTGGAAGGGGGGTGTGGCCTGTAACACTTCTCCACTATATGGCCAAACATTTGACAATGTTGGTAGCAGTATGGTTTTTGTTCAGCTACAATTTCTTGCCAAAAACTTTCAGTGTCTGATCCTATCCAAATTCTCTTCAACTCAGGGAGAGTGATGTCTCTTTCCACTTGTATTCTTGTAAGAGCTAGTCTGGCCTTATTGTATGTGGGGGCATCCACTCTCAATGGTGTACCTAATGCTCTACCAATATTGAATAGAGCATTAATTTTGAAGAAAGGAAGTGGGAGGCCAAGCAATTTGAACCATAAAAGAACCACAGGGGGTTCTTTGCTTGGATCAAAATCAGAGGTCTGCTTCAATATTTTCATTGTGGTTCCAACAATAACCAAAGCTTGCTTTGCAAAGAGTCTTGCATAGCTTTCCTCCACAGACAATTGGATAAGGAGATGTCTCCCATCTATTAAACCAATTTTCCAATTTCCAATGAACTTTAGAGATTTAAATTAATTTCTTACCAGCTCCATATTTTGGTGTCCTAATTGAAATTTGCTCACCAAGGTAAATTTTACATCTTCCTTAAGTGAGGAAATTTCTCTGTTAGTGAAGAAGATAGTTGTTTTCGACCTTTGAACCAAGAGGGTGAATACAAGGGCAACTTCCTTTCTCACCTTCTGTGTCATGATATTCCTTAGGGAACACCAGTTTTTCATAGTCTTCTAATGCATCATTTCTTCTTCCAAGAACTCCAACATAATTTGCTTTGGTCCATTGTGAATCAGTAGTAATTTTAATAGGTGTAGCCATGTAAAGGCACACCAAAAGAAGAGGTGATAGACTCCCCTCTACAACAGTATAAGGTAACAACTTGGATAAATATCAAAATCAGAAAGCCTAACTCAGTTAGGCATCCAGAGAACAAAATCATAAATCAAAGAGAAGTGGGAATAGAAACACCACACCAGTTTTAAAGAAGTAAACAGAGGGCTTACTCAATGGAACAGTACCACCATGCTAATATATATATATATATATATATATATATATATATATATATATATATATATATATATATATATATAA
>JXCR01042004.1:194194-210396 GCA_002079205.1 Phalaenopsis hybrid cultivar
TATATATATATATATATATATATATATATATATATATATATATATATAGTTTGGTTTTTCCTTTTCCCTTTCTTCTCTACTGTTTGTTAACCCTCTTAAGGTGTGAGTTACATTATATTTTGGTTTCTAGACTTAGGACCTTTCCATTTTAGTATCTTTGTATTGATTTTACTGATTACCATGTAGGGAGTCGTATAATTCTCCTTTTGCCAATATATATATATATATATAAGTAAGGAGTCAAGCTCCAATTCATTAAATTTAAAGTAAACCAGTTATGAATAGAAAAGAAAAGAAAAAAGGGCCTATAAAAGAAGGCAACCTCTCAAAACAACAAAAAGGAGCTATCTGATATAAGGAAGGGGCAGCAAATCACTGGATAGGAGGAAATCTAATGGAGAAGGTATCCTTCTGCTCACCAAAGATTCTTTAGTACAGAGAGCCCTTCTAGCTAGCCAATTGGAGGGTCTATTTCCTTCTCTGTGGATATGGGAGAATTTTATAGAGTAGTTCTTCAGAAATTGATGAATCCAGGATATCCAGCTTATTAAGTTCAATGGAGTGTCATAGAAGCCCTTAATAATATTAATAAGCATCAAAGAGTTAGATTCAACCCATAGCTGGTTGAAATGGCAAGATCTGGCTAAGTTAAGGGCCCAAAAAATAGTTTGACATTCAGCTTCAAGGGGATCCAAAGCTTTAACAGGAGATTGAAAGAACCTTATGATTCCTGAAGACACCACCAATACCAGCAGATTGAGATTTATAGCTACCAGCATTGTTAACTTTTATCCATCCATACTTTGGTAGAGACCAGCAAATTTTCAATACTTTGGTAATGGAAGGATTAAAAGATGGGCTCAGCTCCAACACAGGCTCAAAGCTTTTAAATTTAATCAGTTTTTGTATAAAGGCAATACAGTTTAGACCCACCTTTTTTGGCTCTATAGGAGAAGTTTCATACTTCAAATGGTTTCTAGCCATCCAAACAAACCAAGCCACATTGTTGGGGATGTCTTGAAGATTAATTCCCCTCCAATCTGACCAGCAAATATAGAATACCTTTCATGTTAGATTCATAGTTGGGACATTCATCTTTCCAATCACAATAAACCAAACTTCCTGCACCCAGGGGCAGGCAAAAAATAGGTGGGCAATTGTTTCCTCCTCAGTAAGATAGAAAAAACATCTTGAGGGACCTCTTAGACCCTTTAATTTATATATATCATTAGTGGGAATCAATTTTAAGAAGAGTCTCCATATAAAAAAATGACATGGAGGGACTGAGAAATTTATTCCAAATTATTTGACCCCAATCCACCTCCTGTTGGGGAGGCTGAGAAGGAAGTAAGTTCTTTTTTATAACAATTCTATCCTTTTGCTCAGGTTTAAAAGAGAGTTTCAGAATTTTGGAGATTTGAGAAGGGCTGCAAACAGGAAGAATAGGAGTAAGATTCCACTTATCGTGTTCCCAAAGGTCCTTGACATTCTTTGGAGAGGGTGGAGCATTTTGATCATTCAGGAGGTTGCCTTCTAAAGACCAATTGTCCTACCAGATGTTTACCAGTCCCTCACCAATCTCCCAGACATACATTTTTTTAGCATCCTCCCTAATCTGTAACATCTTTTTCCAAATGGGGGAGTCCCCCAAACCCATAGATAATAGGGTAGGGTGTTGATGCTTGCCATATTTTCCCTTTAAGAATTCAGCCCAAAGTGAGGACTGAGATCTAAATTTAATCTAGAGTTTGCACAGATTAGTATGCATAATTTGGGGGAAGGACTTGAAGCCTAACCCACCTTCCATAACAGGTTTACACACCTTAGCCTATTTAGTCCAGAGTTTTTGCTTCCTTTGACCAGCCTATAGAAATTTATTGAAAATCCCTTCTAATAATCTTTGAGTATACTTTTTTAATATATTCATTTGCAGGAGATAGGAGGGAATAGCAGATAAAACACTTTTTAGAAGTGTTAGCCTACCCCCATTGGATAAAAAGGAATTCTCCCATGCTTGAAGTTTGCTTTGAATCTTTTCTAAAATGTGATCAAACTGAGTGTTTTTTGTTCTTCCTTTGATAAGAATTACCCAAAGATATTTCACAGGAAGATGGCTATTGGTAAAGCTAGTGAAATTAGAAACCTAGGTCTTTAACTCACTTTTGCATTGTTTGCTGAAGATGGAGATGCACTTCCGTTTATTTAATTTAATACCAGAGGCCTCCTGAAAAATCTCCAAGCTTTGCATGAATAATTTAACAGTTGATTTGGAAGCTTTTAAAAAAATAATGATGTCAACAGCAAAAGCTAAATGATTGATTAAGGTGGGAGATCTGTGCCTATAAAGGGAGTGGTGTTTCTTAGTTGCCAACTCATTCAAGATTCTAGATAAGTAGTCAAAAACCAAAATAAAAATGGTAGGGGAAAGGGGGTCACCTTGTTTGATATCTCTAGATGCACTGAAGAACCCATTGGAAGCCCCATTGATGAAGATAAAATGGAAATTATTAGCCAACCATCTATTTATTAGAGAGATAAAGGAAGGGGAGAAACCTCTGGCAATGAGAACTTGTTCAAAAAACTTCCAACTGATTGTGTCATATGCCTTTTTTATATTCAATTTGAGAATTAAGTTACCTCCTCTAGTGATTCTGTCCAAATCCAGTACCAACTCTTGAGCTAAGAGCACATTATCAACAATACTTCTATCCTTGATGAAGCCAGCCTGATTCCTGCATATAAGCCGATTTAAATGAGGTTGTAATCTATGGACCAGGACTTTGCTTATTATCTTGGATATAACAGAAGTGAGGCTAATGTGTCTGAACTTTTCCCATTTGTGAGGAATTTTTTCCATTGGAACCAAAGTAAAAGTAGATGAGGAGAAGTATTTGGGGTGATCAGCCCCCCAGATAAAGCTTTGGACAGTAGCAATGACCTCACCCTTCACAATCAGTCAGGCCTTTTTATAAAAATCTCCTATGAACCCATCAGGATATATATATATATATATAAAGATGAAGGTGCCTGAAGGAGTTCTGCTAGAGTTCTTGGCAAAATGAGAATCCCCCGGTGTTGTCTGGCGGCAAATGGTTGTTGCTACTGAGATTTATGGTTTAGTTCCTCTAAGGGGGGTTTCTTGAGGCTATTTCTTGGTTTACATCTTTCCGAGGTCTTTGAAAAGTTTATATTTTGTTACTGTTCCATTGAAGGTGGTTAGGAACTATTTTTAGCTTTTTTTACATTCTTCATGGCTTTCCTAATTGATGTGGACACAAATGCACAGGGGACTAAAGCCACACATGCAAAAGTGGTTGGTAAAGCTAATGATGCCCTCAAAGATCCTGAAAACTTAGTTTTTCCTCAGAGTTTACATGATGCGGCTGTTGCTAAAGGAAACAGCCCTTGCATTCACCCTTTACGGGTGAAAGATGGGGAACCTGCCATCTTCCTCTCTGAATAAGACACAGAAACTCTCAATGAGGAGGTGTAGTCTACTCTGGTTGGAATGTTCATATTGAGCCATCCAAAAATAGAGTTCGTTAGAAATTATTTTGAATCACTGAATTTTATTGGGGAATGGAAGTTGAGATTATTTGATGGGAGGCATCTGCTAGTACAACTCACTGTGGAGGAATTTTATGATAGAACTTTTTCTAAATAATTTATTATGATATCTAGAACTTCCATGAAAATATTGAAATGGACCCCAGGATTTGATCCTAGCAAGGACCCTCCTGTGGTTCCTCTTTGGTTTAAATTTCTAGGGCTCCCTCACCATTTCTTCAATATTAATGCTTTGTTCAGCATCGGTAGAGCTCTGGGTACACCCCTTAAGGTGATAACCCTACCTATAACAATGCCAAGCCTGCTGTGCTAGAATACTTATTGAGAGGTACATCACCCTCCTTGAACTGAAAAGAGTCTGGAATGGAATTGAAGAAGCTGGATTCCGTCAAGAAGTGGTATTGGAGCAAAAACATTACTATTTCCAAGATTATAAAATGTTTGGACATACCCTGTATAGGTTTATTGACTCCATCCCCCTTCTATGAGGAATTCCAACATAGCTCAGCAAGAAGCTCCCCAAGCTTTGAAGGTTATCAAGCCCACTGTAGGTGAAACTCCTAGTGCATAGAATTTAATTGGGGATCCTCATGGACCTGTCTCTACTCCATCTAATACCCTCGTTTTAGAATCCTTAATTTCGCTGATGAAGGAAGTTTATGAAGTGGAAATTGTATCCCCACCTCTTACTGAGTGTGGCTGAGAGATGCCTTAATCACTACTAATAACCCACCAACAGTCCCTGGAATTGAAACAATAACAGAGTTATAGAAAACTTTGGAGGATGACTGGCACATCCACACTTCTAAAAAGTTGAATAAACAAGCTACTGAGCTTCAAAAACTCCGAAAAGGGATATCTACTAAGTCACAAGGAGGTGGATCTAAGGGGATGACTAGCTCTTCCCCTAAGATTACTAGAGGTAGAACTAGATCCAGATCACGACCTCCACCTTCCTCCCCAAAATATGATTAACTTACTATGTTGGAATATTTGGGGAATTGCTCACCCTATATCCCTTTAAATAATTCTTTATTTGAACAAAAAAAATTAACTTTGTTGGATTGTTATTTTTGAACATATGGTTCATAAGTACTCTCAAAAACTTATTAATAAGTTCACTAGTTTTACTTATTATGCTCACAATAATAATAAGATTTGAAAATTTTGTAGAAAGGAAATCATTTGGCAGGTACTGGTGGACCACCAACAGTTTGTGTACATTTCTTTTCTGATCAATGTTCTTATTAGGCAGGCTTCTTTCATTTATGTTGGTAGTAAAAACGAGGATAAAAAAAGAACTTCGAGAAGGCATTCATAGCATCATTAAACATATGAAATCCCCATGGCTGGTATGAGAGACTTCAATTGTATCTACTGAGAAAACTTGGGGCAGGTCCCCCAATCTCTCAAAAAATGACTCTTTTCTCTGATAATATCCAATCAGCTGGGCTGTTTGATCTGGGTTTTAAAGGACCTACATTCACTTGGAAGAGGAGAAAAATATGGGAAATATTAGATAGAATATTGGTCAATTATCTTTGGTACTCTTCGTTTCTGCTGACTTATGGTACTCACTTAAGCCTAGCTGGATCAGACCATAAACCTTTTTTTGGTATCTATTACCTCTCCCTATAACAATGGTCAGCCTCCCCCCTTTCAGATACTTGAACATGTGGTCTACCCACCAAGATTTCTTACAGACTATTTCTACCAATTGGAGTGGGGTGAATAATCTTGCCCCCATGATCAAACTTTGTATCCTCCAAATTAGGACTGGTAAATCCCTTATAAGATGGAACTGGGATTCATTTGGCAATGTCTTTACTGCTATTAAAAAGGAGGTGGAGCAACTAGAGATGGAGGTACAAAATGGGCTTGTTGAGGAAAAGGCATTACTCAATACACAAAATAATCTTCTCAATGCCATTGAACATCAACAAATGTTTCTTAAGCAGAAGGCTTCAATCATTATCTTCACTGATGGAGATAAGAACACAAAATTCTATCATGTATATATTAACTATATAAGGAAATGTAACATTATCCATTCTATCTAATCTGTAGAGGAATTTGGCTCAAGGATAATGAATCCATTGCTAGAGATGTTGTATCTTATTATAAGCAATTGTTAAACCATAATGATGATCACAGGTCACCTATTGACAGGACTCACTTCATTGCAGACAAATCTTACACCATGGAACTCATGCTTACTAATCCTCCTACTGAACAAGGGATTTGGCTGGAAATCAACTCCGTTGATAGTTCCAAATCAGCTGGCCGAGATGGTTTCACTGCAAAATTTTATAAAAAATCTTGGAACATTATCAAGAGGGATGTTACAAATTCTGTTAAGAGTTTCTTCCAAGGAAAAAATATTCCCTAGTACTTTAGTGAATCTAGCTTTATTTTGATTCCCAAATCAGCTGTTCAAAAAAATTAGGATAATTTTAGACCTATTAGCCTTACTTTTGTCATTGGCAAAGCCATCAGCAAAATCATAGTTAAAAGGTTGCAGCCACATCTGAATAGACTTATTTGTCCCAACCAATCTGCATTTGTTAAATGGAGATCTATAACTGACAATATTCTTCTTGCATAGGAGTTGGTACTGGATTTGAATAAGCCTTGTAGGGGGTAAAATGATTTATAAACTTGATATCATGAAGGCCTACGACACAATCAGTTGGAATTTTATAATGGATATCCTATCTGCTAGAGGTTTTCTACTGAATTTTTTTTTCTTATATGCAGGTGGCTATCTAATAATATTCATTCTATTATACTTAATGGACAGCTAAAGGGATCTTTTACTACTACTAGAAGACTGAAACAAGGGGACCCAATCTCACCTACTATCTTCATTTTGGCCATTGGCTATCTATCTAGACTTCTCAATCAAAACCTTCTCCCTTATAACTACTCTAGATATCATCGCAGGTCTAGTTTGGTTATTTCTCATCTTATTTATGCAGATGACATCATGGTTTTCTCAAGCTCACATAAGGCTGCAGTTAAAAAAGTCATCAAATGTCCCAATAACTTCCAGGATCATTCAAAGACATGTTTCAATCCTGACAAATTCCGACTAATTTTTCACAAAAAGGATTTTCTCAACTGCAGGCAGTGGATAATTGAGTACACTAGATTTTCTTGCACCTAACTCCCACTTAAGTATCTTGGCGTTCTTCTTATTATTGGCATAACTAAGAAGGTCCAATAATATGGGTTCTAAATAAAATCACTTCTTATCTCTCTTGCTGGACTAACTCCTTTTTATCTAATGGTGGTAGAATGACTTTACTCAAAAGCATCCTCACCACTTTCCCCTCTTATATACTCCAAATGTTAAACCTTAAGAAAAGCACTAAACTACAATTAGAAAGGGATTTCAACAGCTTTCTGTGGTCTGGAAAAAGATAGTAGCTACATTGGGCTTCTTGACAGAAGGCAACAAAACCTACCATTGCGGAAGGTATTGGCTTCAAAGGACATCAACAAATCTAACAAGTCAATTTGTACAAAATCTGGATTAAATTTAGAGCTCAATCCTCCTTGTGGGCAAAATTTATGCTGGAAAAGTATTGTAAAGATTAGCACCCCTCCCTCATTGTCAGAAAATTGGGAGACTCTAAATTATGGGTTAGCATGCTTAAAATTAGAGATCAAGCTGAAAAACTTTTCCTTTGGGACTTGGGCAAAGGGGAAGTGAATTTTTGGTTGGACCACTGGAGTCCAGAGGATTGGCTCACTCCTATTTCTAACCCCCCTGATACACACATTCAGGTAGCTGACTGCTGGGAGGAAGATCATTGGTCCCTCCCCAAATCATCCATCACTCATATCTGAAAGCTACCTTTTGATAGGGGTAGACCAGATAGAATCATCTGGCAGGTTAATGCTAATCAAAGTATCACCAAAGCCATTTATTCCAAACTTTTTTGCTTGGATGAGGTCTCATGGGGAGATGTCAACTGGAACAAGTTCCTTTCTCCATCTATATCATTTTTCAGCTAGAGAACCCTTCATAACTTACTCCATACTGATGATATTCTCAAAATGATAGGTATAAGAGGCCCTTCTAGATGTCATATGTGCTAAGAAAAGGATAAATCCATTCCTCGTATATTTTTTGAATGCATATTTTTTCAGGATGTCTGGAATTTACTGTTTAAACACCTAAATATGAGGAAATCAAATTTTCAGTGGGATCATTTACAAGAATGCTGGTATAGCTGGAATACTAAAATATTTGCCTCCATTCCTTTTTTGGTTGCTTGGTTCATTTGGATGGCCAGAAATCATGTTAAATCTGAGCGCATGCTAACTTTGGTTGCTTTGGTTGTGAGAAATTGCATGTCATTTCTCCAAAAATGGATCCAACACAAGAAATTCCCTAACATTTGCTCTTCTTTTCCTGGGCTGTCATCTCACCCCCTTATCTGCAAAGTGTTTTGGAGGCCTCCTATTCCCTCTATTATCAAAATTTATACTGATGGGAGTTTTTCTGAATATGATACTGGTGTGGGTGGGATCTTCAGAAATCACTATGAGAAGTGTCTAATTTTCTTCCATGCTCCTGTTACTGCAATGATGTATTGGAAGATGAACTCATTGCTGTGTATTGGGCCCTTATGCTTGCAGTGAAGACCAATTAGACTCATCTAGGGCTTGAGGTGGATTCCATTGTACTAATTGATTTGTTAGAGCATGAGAGATAAACATCTTGAAAACACTCCTATAGGCTATAGAAAATCAAATTTGACAGTTTCCAGACCACCACTCATTTTTATTCAACTATAGAAAAGGGAACATGCCTGCTAACTGGCTTCCTAGATATGGACTAAATTCTAACTCCATTTCTATATCCTCTACCCCAATTCCCCATCTTAGGATTTTGCTTTCTGGGGACCTTCTTGATGTCCCCCATTTCAGAATTGTAAACTGATTTACCTTTAATAGAAGAACTGTTCTTCCCTAGGCTATTGGCTGAAGAAGGTAGGTGGTGTGCTGCATGAAGGTAGGTTGGTGTTCTCTTTCTTTAGATTTCTGCTCTGTATTCTCTTTGTTGGTTACTGTTCCATTGGGTGGAGTTGAGTGCTATCTCTTTGGCACTGAGATTTTTATCCTAAACATTCTCTTCTTTTTGAGTGTTGAAGCTTCATTAATGGATTTTTGTCCTATTAATTTGAAATTAAATGCTCAGTGGACCCAAGCCACTTATGCTGGAGCCATTGGAAGAGGGCAAGATTTGCCTAAAAGTTTTGAACATCTGGTATTTTCTCAAGTTCTGCATGATGCTGCAGTTGGTGAGGGTTCTTGCCCATATATTTCTCTTATTGGAATCAAAGAGGGTGAACCTGCAGTTTTATTGACTCCTAGGGAGATGCAAACTCTGAATGAATCAATAAAGTTCACCTTAATAGGCAAGTTTCAATTTGGCCATCCAAAAATGGATTATGTTAGGAAATGATCTCCAACTCACTTGTGCTTGGTAGCTAGGGTTAATGGATGGAAGACATCTATTAATCAAAATGTCTAATGAGGAGGATTATGCTAAAGTTTTTACCAACCAAACTCTGTTAATTGTTGGAACCCTAATAAAATTATTAAAATGGACACCTGGATTTGATCCAAGCAAAGAACCCCAATTGTACCAATTTGGTTTAAATTTCCTAATCTCCCTATTCAATATTATCATCAAAATATTTTGTTTAACATTAGAAGGGTACTTGGCTGCCCTTTAATAGTAGATGCTCCAACCTACAATTTGGCTAGACCAACTGGTGCAAGAGTTTTGGTGGAAAGAGATATAAAATTACCAGAAATAAAGAGAGGTTTGGATTGGAACTCCTGAGGAAGGGTTTTGGAAAAGCATTATTATGGAGCAAAAATGACTAGTCTGCCTTCATTGTAGGATGTTTTGGCATACTGTGGAAAAATGCTATAGGCTTCATCCACCATCTAGAAAAACAACTCCTCAAGGTATGCCTACTTAGGGAGGGTCTGATATACCTTTGGGAAAGGAAAAAAGAAGAGCCGATGAACAGGAAGTCTTTGAAGTCAGTAGTTAAACTGAAGTGGAAGTCTTTCCTAAGATACCAAGTATTCAGGAGGAGGTAACTGAAAAAAACACTTTTGCTCTTAGTGTTCATGAGTAGGTGGTGGATGACAGGTAAGGATAAATTGAAAGAAGTCAACTTGATATCAATCCCCACAAAGTTGATAATTCCACAGTGGAATTATTAGCTGAAGTGCTTACTGAAGAATGGCAACTTTAAAGGAATAACAGGAAAAAGAAGGTGAAGATGGAACAGAAGCTGATGCAGGAAGCTCCCTCTTTGGAAGGAGCTAATCAACTGATGGATTCCAATCAAAGAACCAGAAGGAAAGGGAGAACCCTTTCACAATGATCAAGTTCTTATGTTGGAATATTAAGGGTGTTGCACACCCCAACTCTTTCACATGGCTGTTACATCTTGTGAAAACTCATAAAATATGGTGTTTTGCTCTGTTGGAACCTATTATTTCTAAGAACTCTACTAATATTATCAGAAAATTTCCTAAATTTCTCACTTTACTAACTCCAATAATAAGATCTGGTTGTTTGCTAGAACTGAATTACAGTGGAATGTTGTACTAAATAGTCCTTAATATTTACATATTCAATTTACGGTAGGAGCTCAGGTGGGGTATGCCACTTTTGTTTATGCCAGTTGTCTTTCAAGGAATCAATAGTTGCGGTGGATGGAGCTTTTCAACATCAGCCAGTCCATAAACTCATTTTGGATTGTTGAGGGGGACTTAAATTGTATTACTTCAGTTGATGAAAAGAAAGGAGGGAGGCCTCCATCACTAACTACTATGATTAAGTTCAATGAATTCCTTATACATGATCATTTTTTTTTCTTTGAGTTTCCATGGTCCTAAATATACTTGGAGAAGGAGTGTCTTGTGGGAAAGACTTGATAGAATGTTGGGAAACTCTATGTGGCTTCAAACCTTCCCATATACAATCATCACTCACCTTGCCATGTTTGGGTCAGACCATAGACCCCTTCTTTGCTCTATTCAAAATGCTATGAAGTCTGGTGGTTCTCCCTTCAGATTTTAGAACATGTGGACTCTTCATCCTAATTTCATCGAGGGAATTACAAATGCTTGGATCACCAATGTTGAATATGGGCCCTGGATGAATCTGTGGAAATTACAAAAGAAGGTAGTCACCCACTTAAAGAATTGGAATTTGAATACTTTTGGAAATGTTAATGAGAACTTAAAAGTTGCTCAGAATTAGGTGATCAGTCCATAAGAGAATTTCCAAAAGGGCTTAAAATCTGAGAGGGATCTACATAATGCTAATGAAGAGCTTCTTGCACACATCACATATAATGAAGCCTTTTTGAAATAGAAAGCTGCTATTACCAAGTTCATTTTGGGGGGCGTAAATTATAGTTTCTATCGTGCTTGCTTTAATTGCAGGAGAAAATGAAATATGATTATGGAGATTAAGAACTCTGAAGGGAAGAGATTAATTGAGGCTGATGACATTGCTTAAGATGCTGTCAAGTTTTTTCAACAACATGTTAATTCACACCCATCAACTAGAACCAATGTTGATGCTAATTGATTTGCTGATTGTACTGATTATGTCAGTAGGCTGACATTGGATCAAATCCCCTCTAAATTAAAAATTAGAGCTGCTCTTGATACTATTGATGATCACAAAACTGCAGGTCCAGATGGCTTTACTGCAAAGTTTTATAAAAGTTTCATTTCAGTTGACAAGAATTTTTAGAGGAATCGATCCACCTAGATACTTTACCTCCTCAACTATTACTTTGATTCCTAAGAACCAGATCAGAAAAAAATTGGGGAAATTTCAGGCCCATTAGTTTAAATAATGTTATTACTAAAGTAATAAGCAAAGTAATGGTCTTCAGAATTTAGCCACATCTTCAACAAATAATTTGCTCTAACCAGACTGCCATTATTAAAGGAAGATCCATAACTGATTACATATTGCTTGCTCAAGAGGTGTTGCTAGATTTTTATAGGAAATGAAGGGGAGGTAATGTTACCTATAAATTAGATATCACGAAGGCTTATGACACTATCAACTAGAATTTCATCTTGGAAACTCTGGTTACTAGGGGCTTTGCTGAGGGATTCATATTGCTGATTAAAAGATGGCTTCTTTGCAATAACCACTCTGTGCTTATTAATGGTTCCTATCATGGCTTCTTTTCTACATTTAGAGGGATCAAACAAGGGGACCGTTAGTCTCTTACAATTTTCATTTTGTTTATGGATTATTTCTCTAGGCTACTGAATCAAATGTTCTCAATATCTCCCCATTTGTCTTTTCAGCATAGATCAAAAGTTTGTATCAGCCATCTGGCTTATGCATATAATGTGATTATATTTTCCAAGGACACTAAGAATGCTACCAAAATGTTGTATAAGGCCCTTATGAATTTCTAGCTCACCTTAAGTATGGAACTAAATATACCCAAATGCCAATTTTTTGCTAGCACTAACATTTCTCAATAGTTAAAACATTGGATGTCTAGCTATACTGGCTTTAGCTTGCCATCTCTACCTATCAAGTATCTGGGTTTTCATCTGCTTAAGGGCAGAACCAAGCAGATATAGTTCAACAAAGTCATTAATAAGATTAAAAATCAACATCAATGCTGGACCAATTCATTCCTATATAATGGAGGGAGGATCATTCTTCTCAAAGGTATTCTCACTGCTCTTCCATCATATGCTCTCCAAATGTTTACCATGAAGAAAGGAACTCAGCAACTACTAGGGAGAATCTTAATAAGTTCTTATGGGGCTGGCAAAGGTCATCTAAACCATACTTTGCTTGAGGCTTGGGAGTTAAAGATTTTCATCACATGAGTTTCATTAATCTATGCAAACTTTGGATTAAATTTAGAGCACAGGATAGACTTTGGGCAATGTTCATGAAGGGGAAATATTGTAGAATTGCACATTCAAGTCTTGTTAACAAAAAGTTGGGGGATTCTAAGCTTTGGGTTAAATTATTGGAAGTTGGATAGCAAGCTGAGGAGACTTTCATCTGGGAGCTAGGGGAAGGACAAATAAATTTCTTGTTAGACAGGTGGACTTGAAATGGTGAGAAAATTAGAGGCTCAACCTCTAACCCAGATGTTCATGATCTGGTTAAGGATTACTGGACTGAAAATCAATGGAATTCCACACTGCTGTATAGTATTTTGAACAATGAGCAGCTGCAACTTGTTCAGCAAACACCTATCTATTCTGGACAAAGAGATAACTTTTTTACTAAAAAAGCCCTTTCCCAGAAAGTTTTTGCTTATATCTATCAAACATTCTATCAAAGGTCTTCTATTCAAAGGGGAACTGATATTTGGGGGAAATATCTTCAGCTGTAGCCTATGGCAATATCTACTCCCAACTCATGATATTCTGAAAATGAAAGGGCTGAGGGGACCTTCTTGTTGTTTTCTGTGTCATGAGGAGGATGAAACTCTGGATCACCTCTTCTTTAAATGCAGTTTCTCCTAAAAAGTCAGGAATATTTTTTTAACAAAACAAAAAACTGATACACTCAAATCTCACCTGGAACTATTTCTACAACTGCTGGGAAGAGTGGTAACAGGCTAAGTTACAGGTTATCCCATGTGTAGTTTCTTAGTTTATCTAGATGTGTAGGAATCAAGTCAAATTTGAAGATTCCCCACCTCTTGCTAAAGCTGTTACTGCTCACTATACATCCTACTTACAGAAAATCATTAAATATCACAATTTCCCTAATATCTTCAGGCATTGGGTACCTCAGGGTATTAACCAGTATAGTTTCAAGCTTTGACTGATTTAGTGGGTTCCTCCTCCTGATGGTTGGATGAAAGCAAATACTAGTTGTAGCTTTTTAAAAGAATCTTCTAGACTTGGGGAGTTTTCAGAGACTATCTAAGGCAATATGTCCTTCATTTCTCCTCACCAACTTGGGCAATGGATGCATTAGAAGCTGAAATGATTGCAATTTATTAGGCTATTACAATTGCAGTCCAATGTAATACTGGGCCTTTAATTATTGAAGTTGACTCTTGCATCAAGATTTTGTAGAATGAGGAGGACCCCCCTTAGCACATATAAAGATGGATAAGGAAAGTGCAAATGGCTTTTGGTAGCTGCACAGTGAAATTTCAGCACATCAACAAAAAAGGAAATTGTCCTGCACATCATTTGGCCACCTCTCGTAGATGCTCTGAACAAGTTATTGTGGCAAATACCCCACCTCCCTCTCTAGATTTTCTACTGCATGGGGATGAATTAAATCTCCCACATTTTCACACTTTGTGAGGGTACATTTTTTTTTTAAAGTAAGGAGCCTAGCTCCAATTCATTAATGAAACCAAATCAAAATACAAGGGGAATGAAAAAGGTGACAAGAGAGGGCCTATATGAAGGAAGGCAACCTCTCAAACCAACAACAGATGTTATCTTTTATAAGGGAGAGGCAACAGGTCACTGGATAAAAGAAAGTCCAGTAGGGGAGGAATCCTTCTGCTCACTAAAAGTTCTTCTGTATAGAGACCCCTTCTAGCCAGCCCATTTGATGGTCTATTTCCTTCTCTGTGGATATGGGAGAACTTGATATAGCAAAACTTAAGCAATTAATGAATACCAGAGATCCAACTGATTAAATTCCATGGAATATCAGAAGACCCATGGATAATGTTAATAAGTTGCAAAGAGTCAGGTTCTACCCATAGGTGATCTAACAGACATGATCTGGCTAAGGTGATGGCCCAAAATATAGCTTGACATTATGCTTCAAGGGAGTCAAAAGCTTTAACAGGAGATTGAAAATACAAGATACATTTCCCCTCATGATTCTTGAATACCCCACCAATACCAGCAGACTGAGATTTGTGGCTGGCATCAATGTTAATTTTGGTCCATCCAAACTTTGGGAGGGTCCAAAAAATTGTCAAAAATTTGTTATTATGTGGCTTGAGAGAAGGACCAATCTCCAACACAGCCTCAAAACTTATTAAATTTAATCAGTTTTTGTATAAAAGCAATACAATTGAGACCCACCATCATATGATCTAGATCGGAGTTGTCATGTTTTACCTGGTTTCTAGCCATCCAAACAAACCAAGCCACAATGTTGGGGATGTCCTGAAGATTAGATCCCCTCTAATCAGACCAGCAAATATAGAAATCCTTCCATGTTAGATTTATTGTTGGGATCCTGAGTTTACCATTCACAAAAGACCAAACTTCATGTACCCAAGTGCAGTCAAAGAAAAGATGGGTAATAGTTTCCTCTTGGGACTGGCAAAAAGTGCATCTGGAAGGACCCCTCAGGCCCTTCAATTTCAAAATATCATCAGTGGGAATCAGTATTAAGAAGTGTCTCCATATGAAAAAAGACATGGATGGGGTGAGAAATTTATTCCAGATTGTATGACCCCAGCGTACCACTAGTTGGGGAGGCTGAGAAGGGATTGGGTTCTTTTTTATAGCTATTCTTTCTTTAACTCCAGGTTTTACAAACAGCTTCTGAATATTGGATAGTTGAGAAGGGCTGCTGAAAGGAAGAATTGGAGTAAGGTTCCACTTGCCATGAACCCAGATGTCTTTCACAAGCACAGGAGCAGCTGGAGCATTCTGATCTTGAAGAAGGCAACCTTCTAAGGACCAATTATCCCACTAGATGTTAACCAATCCCTCACCAATTTCCCAGACATACAATTGTTCAGCATCCTTCCTAACTTTTAACATCCTTTTCCAAATGGGGGAATCACCTAAACCCAAAGAGTGTTGGGTAGGGTGTTGATACTTGCAATATTTGCCCCAAAGGAATTCAGCCCATAGGGAGGACTGAGATCTAAATTTGAGCCAAAGTCTGCAGAAATTAGTGTGCATAATTTGGGAGAAAGACTTGAAGCCTAACCCACCCTCCTCAAAGGGTTTACACACCTTAGCCCAAGAAGTCCANGCTTTGGCCCACAAAATATTGGTGGAAATGTCAATTGGATTTGGGTCTGACATCACTAAAGGGGTTTATCAGAGTAACCCAAAGCAGTCCTCAGCCAGTGAAAAACCAGAAGAGCCCAACCTCACAGCAGGTAGAAAGCTCCAAGCAAACAACCAAACAAAGGGAAGCAGAAACACAATGAGGCTAAGGAATAGAACAGTAAAGAAGAACCTTTTTAGAAATATAGAAATATAGAAAGATAGTGGACCCTGAGATGTCAAAACTTCCAGTGAGATGCCAAAGCTAGACCAACCCCACAGTAGGTAGAAGACAAACAAAGGCAAAATTATGGGCAAAGCAATGAAACAGTAAAAATTTGAAAAACCAGAACCCGAGAAGAAATAATAGTTTTGAGAATCGTAGAACTTGCAAGGTCAAGTAGTGAGATGAGAGAAATCCAGTTGAAAGAAAATGGTAGCAAAGATTAGGCCATTTACATCAGCCAGTTGAGCCATTGTGCCGAAATCCTAGCAGAGCAACAAAGGAAACAGCCGCCACCCTTCATCTCTTTTTTACACTTTGTGAGGGTATATATATATATATATATATATTTATTTATATATATATATTTATATATATATATTAC
>JXCR01042026.1:0-17273 GCA_002079205.1 Phalaenopsis hybrid cultivar
GTCACATCAATTTTGACATGATACGTAACCACCCGATGAATCGACTTTCCACCGTCATAATAGAGGTTGAATAACCTGACATCATCTTATCATTTATTATTACTACTACTGGAATCTCTATCCAAAAATAAAATAAAAAAATTCCTCTAACATAAATTAATTCTTATAATATTCTTTACTCTTAATTTGAAAACATGAAAGATAGAAAAAACAAACAAACAAAAACGGTTCATTTGAAAAAATTTTGCTCCTTCATTTTTTTTTTTCTGAAAAAAATATTGTAATTTTTCTTTTTTTCATTTCTGGTTTTTTTCCTAAAATTTTACTGTCCATAAGCTTTCACTTTTATTTCTTTTCGAAAGTTTCTTGTCATAAGCTTTTAAAACTATCATTTCCTCAAAAAAATGAAAAAGGATTTTCTTTCTTTTTCTCTGACCCATGCGAAACTCTGCTATATGCGAAACTTTGCCCGCATACAACTTCCGTCGTAGCCACGTTCTTTTGTCAACGAACTGCACCTCCTTCCACCAAAGCCGTCGCCGGACTTCCACTAGAACCACTGCTGGAACAAGGCCTACCGGACTTCCTCCTCAAGCCGAGCCTCTACCTGCTCGTGGGATTTCCACGTCTAATGGTGTGCTTGGGGCAACTTGTGGTTATTCAAATAAACTGTTTATTCTGAAACGCGGCCCGCGGGGTTTGACCCGCGGCATGCGTTTAGTATAAAAAACCTAACAACATTTTTAGATAAGTCGTTGAAACGTGTTTTCCAAACTGTGAGACAATGTTTTCACACTTATAAGCTACCCCAAAAGGGTCCTAAGTCGCTGGCTTGCCGCTAGTCTGTCGTCGAATTTTCAAATCTGCCAAAGTACGTCCGAGCCCCTACTGCAAAAAACTTTGGCAACACACACCAATTTTGCTTCTACGAAGCCGAACCACGCTCCAATTACGAACTCGAATCTTTGATATCAAATTTTTATGCGAAAACATTGCAGAAACAGAGAAATTCACACATTAATCAAAGAAGGAAGATTTAATAATTCGACACACGAAAGATTTAGTGGTTCGACGTTGAATTGATTCATCTATGTCCACGAGAAGGAAAATTTCACTAGCACTAAATGAGAATAAAGAAAAAGGCTATGGATTACAACTTCAATTCTTTTTACCATTAATCTTTCAGGAATCCTAAGTCCTCTTTATAGAGAAAGATTATGACATATAACTTAATAAAGCCAAAGTATCAAATTACACATAATTACAAAAAAAAAAAAACAAATACAATGAGAATTACATATTTTTGTAACATCTGCTCATGTCATAAGTCGTTTCATCATGTTCTTGAAATCATTTTTTTAGAAGTACTAAATCTTGTTCAAAATTAAAGCAAGATATGTTTTTCTCTGCAGGTGTAAATATTATAGAATGTAACAAAATTTAATTAGCAAAATCATATATTCAACTCAATGCTTTTATACTCCCATTAATAATAATAATAATAATAATAATAATAATAATAATAATAATAATAGTTAGGTGCTATATATTAACTTTTTAATGTTATATGAAGATCCAATACACATACAAATAAATGAAAAAGCTGATAGGGAAAAAGGATAAAAATTGCAGGTTATATTCCAATTGGAATGATTATATTATGTTCATGCTAGCTATAAAAATTTACTAGCCAAAAAATAACAATACACAAGTGGGGGTTATAGACGTGATTTATGCTACGGAAGTGGCATAATACTTTGAGGAAGTGGCAACATCCTAATGAACTTGGTTTGAAGAAATAATAGTGGTGATCGAGTGGTGGCATCATCTAGATGGTAAAGGCAGTAGTGGTCGGTTAATGGCAGTTTGATGGTGTTGATGGTTGGGTGGCAGTGGTCAGATGAAGATGTTGGTGGTGGATGGTTAGCTTTGTTTCGGTAATGGTTATAGCAAGACGAGGCGGTCTGATGACAGAAAATAATAGTAGAGCGGTGTGTTAGTGTGGAGCCCGGTTCGATTTCTCACTCCTGCCTCCCGATCGCGCGCAAACACCACTCCTGCTCTTGTTCTTCATCCTGTTTCGCCAATCGGGACCATCGCTCCTTTGCTTCGCCCTGCTCAACTGTTCCTGCACCGGGTTTCGTGATAAAATGCATTGTAGTGGCTCTCCATTGGTGTTGAAGTCACGTTTTTTGCGTTCTTCTTCAGAATTCTTCGGGAGAGAGGAAGAGAAGTGAAAACAGTAGTTCCTAGCGCAAGAATGAAGAAGAAAGAAGAAGAAGAAGATTGTTCTCCCTTAGCTTCTTCTTAGTGACTTGTGGCAGAAGAAAAATTGGATTTATTTCTCTTGTAAGTTTATCTTCTTGATTTATCTCGGAGTAGAGTTTCTTCGGTGTATCTCAGTGTAGAGAGAGAAGAGCAGAGGAGATAAAAGAAGAGAGAGCAACAAAGTAAGAGATTCCTCTTGTAAGTCGTGACGATCGACAGATGTATATTCTCAAGTAGTAAAATCCTCTACGACTCTGTGGACGTAGGCAATTGTCGAACTACGTAAGTTTGTGTGTTTTGTTGTGTTACTGTTTTATGGTGTGAATTTTCTCATTCTATTTCTTCGCTTTTTCAAAGATCATTTTCCTGTTTTATTTCTATATATATACCACAACAAATAGTATATATTACAACAACTAATATTAAAGCTTTGTTTGGATTTGAAAAAGACGATGATTGCAGATGAAGTGAAGGTTTTAGAGATCGATAATTTTGATGGCACAAATTTTAGTTATTGGAGAATGCAAATAGAGGACTACCTCTATGGGAATAAACTCTATCTTCCGTTATTGGGGAAAAAACCTGAAAGGATGGATGAGACTGAATGAAATTTGTTGGAACGACAAGTTTTGGGGGTTATTCGATTGATCTTATCAAGGTCCAATGCACACAACGTCGTCAAGGAGAGGACAACTGCAGATCTCATGACAACCTTATCAGGTATGTATAAAAAGTCATCGGCGAATAGCAAGGTATACTTGATGAATAAGATATTCAACTTGAAGATGGTGGAAGTTATTTATGTTATTCAACTACTGAATGATTTCAATACTATCACATATCAATTATCGTCCGTTGAAATTGATTTTGATGATAAGATAAATGCGCTGATATTGTTGGCATTGTTCTCAAATAGTTGGGAAGTCATGAGGATGACAACTAGCAGTTTCTGTAGGTAAAACTAAACTGAAATGTGATGATATTCGTGATTTGATTTTAGTTGAGGAGGTGCGAAGAAAATATTCTAACGAGATCTCAGGTACGAGTTCGACACTGCATGTTGATTTCAGAGGGAGATGACATGACATGAACTCAAATAGAGGATATCAAAATCAAAGTCTGGTCAGTAGGCAACCTGTTGGAATTGTGACAAGACTGACCACATAAAGAGTAACTGCAAGAACCCCAAGAATATGGCGAATGATAACGCAAATGTGGTATATGAAGAAATACAAGATGTACTATTACTGACAGTTCATAGTTTTGTTGATGATGGAAGTGAAGAGGAGAGTGGTTCCGGACACCAATTCCTATTGTTTCACAAACAGATGGTGGAGAACCATAGAGCTATGAAAAAATATTCAAAGATGAAAGTTCGAGCAAGTGGGAGCTGACAGAACTTCTAACATGGAAGAAGACATTACACAATAAGTGGATGTACTGGGTGAAGACAAAGCTTGATGATAGTAAGAGGTACAAGGCTATACTTGCTGAAAAAGGCTTTCAGTAAAGGCAGGATATTGTCCATGCAGTGGGAGTTGTAAGCATAGACAATAGTAATATAGAAAATAACTTGAAGGTGCAAAGCTATGTTGACCCTGCTGATATGTTGACTGAGGGTGTTACTCTTGAGAAACTAAAGTTGTGCACAACTTCAGTTAGTTTTCTGGTGTGAAGACAAAGGCTTTGAGCTGTAGAGGTGGATGATTCATATTTGAAGAAAAGTGTGATGCCGCCATTGGAGGATATCAATTCGAGGAAGAAGACATTGTAGCGGGTGTACCGGTCTCCAAATGAGAGATTTGTTAGCGTGGAGTCTTGTTCGATTTCTCGCTCCCGCCTCCCGATCGCGAATATCGCAAATCCCGCTCTCGCTCCTCCTCCCGTTTCACGAATCAGCACCAATGCTCCTCTGCTACAAATAACACAAAAAACACGAGGAAGAAGAGAAGCGCACTTCTCTTCCTCTGTCACATTTTTTGTGTTATTCTTCGAACTTCCTCTGGATAGAGGAAGAGAAGTGCAAACAGTTGTTCCTTGCGAGAGAAGAAATAAGAAAGAAGAAAGAAGAAAGAAGAAAGAAGAAAATTGTTCTTCTTGACTTCTTTTTGGTGGCTTGTGGCAGAAGAGAATTTGAGTTTATTTATTTTGTAAGTTTATATTCTTCGTTGTATCTCGATGTAAAGCTTCTTTAATGTATCTCGATGTAGAGAGAGAATAACAAAGAGAGATGAAGATAAAACAACAAGGTGAAAGATTCCTCTTGTAAGTCAAACCATAAATATAAGATTAAAGCAAAATCCAGGCCCTAAGCAGACCAGAAGAACAAAGATCGAACTATGCTTGATGCCAAAAGAACAAAGAGAGAAAAAGATAAAGCAACAAAGTGAGAGATTTCTCTTGTAAGTCAAACCATAAATCCAGGCTCTAAGTTGACCAGAAGAACAAATATCTTTGTTTTTGTCTTGTAAGTCACAAGATTTTTACTATTAAAATCACAATTTTAGGCACATCCATAAATATAAGAAAAATATACATACATAGCGCACAATTCTCATGTTTGGTATGTAAATAAAATGTAAATAAATAAAACACTAAATATAAAAAAATAATTTGAATCTGGTCAGCTTAGGGCCTGGATTAAATGTCTCGCCATTAAAAAAGAGAAATGTATTTACAAAATCGCCCTTCGCGTATCTCGAAAACCTTTCAGCTTTACCTTCCCCAAGCCTCGCTCTCCAAAATCCTCTTGGTCGCCTCCAATTCCACTCCCTCCTGTATCGCGCTACATATACGTAGCTGATAGGCGAGGGAACTCGCTTTGGTGATCGTCGATTCTTCTGCTACAATGGCGTCGGTGTCATCACCTTCAGCTTCTGAGACGGCGGCGGCGGAAGGGCCGGTGCTGAGTCTGATGAACAAGCGGCTGCGAGCGTTGCGCAAAAAGTATAACCGGATTCTTCAGATGGAGGCGAGTCTTGCGCAGGGAAAAAGCTTGAACAAGGAGCAGGAAGAAGTTCTGAGGTCAAAACCCGGGGTTGTAGCCCTTATTGAAGAGTACGACAAGCTCCGGTTGCCGCTCGCTGCCGCCGTTCAGGAAGAGCTTGCCCTATCCGCCTCCTGTTCATCGTCGGGTAACCCTAAATTGGTACCGGTGGCAACGGAGGATGCGTCTTTATCGACTGATTCCGCCGTCGATGGCTTGGTTGCACTGCTCTACTTTGGATGTCTCTTCGACGTGAAGCCCCAGAGCGAGTTCACATCGATGATGCTGACGAGGACCCATGAGCGCGGGTGTTGCCTGACGTACGATTATGTCACGGACGAGGCCACCGAGCTGCTTGGAGATAAAGATCTCGATATGATCTCCACTCTCGGAGGGCTGGTTACATCAAGGCCGCTCTATTCCGGGATATCTCACCGGAGCGCTCTCGAGGGCTGTATTCAGCACGCTAAACTCTGGCTACTGGGAGCCCAGAAGCCCATAGTTTCGGGATCCTCTATTACCTGTAAATTCCTCCCCTTACTTTCACCCTCTTACTTGTAGGTCCCTCCTTTTACTTTCTTTATTCCTTGCGTTATAGCCACTTAACTATCCCTATTGTCTAGATGCTGGTCTGAGAGAAAAGTTGAATAAGATTATGGCCTCAGACTACTACACGACGACACCTGAAATGAAAGCCCCAGTGGATGTTGCTGCTGCGGTGGGCAAGTACAATGCTGCTTGCCAAATGCTAGTTTCTGAACCTAGTGAGCAGCCAGCGCCAGACGGTCAGAGTAACGCAGTGCAGGTCGATTATCATCAACAGGTAAATTTGTATTTTCAGCTATTATTTGTGTAAGTTTAGTTTTCGTTTTGTTTGTTGCTTTTCTTGTCTCTTTATTCTCTTTTACTGTATGCTAACCTGAGAATTTTACTGCAATTTGATTAATAATTGACTCTGGAACTATTAGCTGCTTTCCTTTCCGGTTTGCGGGCTTTGGCATTTTTTACAAATGTTTGATGGAGTATGTAAAAAAAAAAGCATCTTTCCTATAATTCAGACATCGATGCTTGTTATTTTAGTTTGCATTTGTGCTCAAATTTTGGACTTGTAAAGTTGGGGCTTCTAATACACAAGTTCAGTTTTGCCAAGAAAGAAGTTCTGAAATCCAAACATAGTTGGGATACAATTTGCAATGGCATATAAGTATATGAAAATTAGAGGTTCATATGAAAATAATATTTAAATGATGGTAGGGTAATATGCATTCTTTATATTTTTTATATTCTTGTGTAATTTACCATAATCTCATTGTAAATGGAGTAAGTCAAAGGGGATGAAGCAAATCTTGTTTTTGAGTGAATGTAGATAACTTAAAATGCCACCAATTGTAATGTTTGTGTATTTAAAGAGCCACTATTTAAATATCAAAACATGTTCCATATGAGGTTATCTTTGTGGCATATGATGATTTTCTTGAAGCATGAAAATTGAAGCTAAAGCTTATGGCAGATAAGTGTTTGCATTTGAATCACAAAATGCAAGTTTAAACTTTACTGGGATGATGCATAGTCACATTCTAATTTAATATTGATTTTTTATATGCATTTAATTCATTCAATCTATGAAATTTCTCCATTGCCATCATTAGCAGCCCAATTTTGGTCCCACCTAGCTCACATTGTTCACGTCCCTCCATTTCAATAAATCAAATAGCAGTATGGGCCTTAGAAGAAAATGGCTTGAGAGGGTATTGAAACATAGATCTAGAAATTTATATCAATATTGAAGAATCAATTTGATTTAATATTATAATGATTCATTATGGATATCACTTGTGCCAAGTCAATCAATGAAAAAATATAAAGAGCAAACAAATATTCTTCACAACAACAACAACAAACCTTTATCCCACTAAATGGGGTCGGCTATATGAATCCTTTTTCTCCATTGCATCCTATTGAGTGTCATATTTTTATGTAATTCTAATAAATTATGATCATTTTTCGTATAATATGCCCAAGTCTTTCTAGGTCTACCTCTGCTTTTCCTAACTTAAGTCGAATCTATAACATCCACTCTCCTAGTCGGATCATTAGATGATCAACGTTTAATGTGACCAAACCATCTAAGATGACTCTCTCTAATTTTGTCCTCCACGGGAGCTACACCAACTCTATCATAGATATATTCATTTTGCATTTTGTCTCTAAGTTTAAAGCCATTCATCCACTCTTGTGTATCTCCTTTACTCTTAAAAATGAGAATCAAAATACTATTTCTCCACTCCTCAGACGTCTTTTTAGTTTTAAAATAATATTAAAGAGTTTAGTAAGCCAAGAAACTCTCAAATCTCCTATATATTTCCACACTTTAATTGAGATATCATTAGGTCCTACAAACTTTCCTCTCTTGGTTTTCTTAAAGCCCCTTCAACTTCTTGTTTACTAATGCGACCGTAAAAATGAAGCATTTTATTATTATTAACGATAGTAAGATCATTAATGTCGATCGTATCTTCAGAAACTTCATTAAAAGTTTATCAAAATAACTCACCCACATATGTTGAATATATTTTTTTAAGAAAAACATTTTTTTTCATCTTTAATACATTTTACTTAAGTTAAATCTTTAAATTTCTTTTCTTTTTGTTTGACTAGTTTATATATATTTTCCACCATTTTATTATCTAATCTATTATTATAAAGATTACTAAAAACAAAATTTTGGGCGTTAGAGATTGTTCTATTAGACTCCCTATGGACCATTAATATATTTTCCAACTCTCTAATCTTTTACATTTAAACCAATTTTTATAACATTACTTGTATTTTTTTTGCATTATTATTCCACCTCAAACTATTTTTATTTTTAGAAATTTTTTAATTTGTTCTCCGAGTATATCTTTTGCCGCTTGTTTAATAATGTTTGTTATTTTATTCTACATATAATTTGCTTCTTCACAAACATCCTAAATCTTGAAATCTTGAAGTTTATTCATAAAAATAATTTTATTTGGCTTTTAGGTGCTTTCATCAATTCTACGGCAATGATTTCTAGCATTCTTTATTTTACAAATCTTCATTTTAAAATCTAAAATTAATAAGCGATGTTGAGTATTTAAATTCTCACTTTGAATAACCTTACAATCTTTACATTTTTGACGATTACTTCTTCTCATAAGAAAATAATCAATTTGTGTTTTATTATATCCATTCTTATAAGTAATAATATGCTCATATCTTTTCTTGAATAAAATATTAGCAATACCAAAATCATATGCTAAAGCAAAATCTAATATGGCTCTAACTTCTTCATTAATTACTCCAAAATCGTAGTCACTATGAATATTTCTAAAATCTTACACCACTTGCCCAACATGTCAATTTAAATCTTCTCTAATAAAAATTTTTCCTTCAAGAGATATTATTTGTATTAAGTCTTCTAGACCATTCTAGAATTTATTTTTAGAACCTATATCTAAACCTACTTGAGGAGCATAAGTAATTATAATATTAAAGATTTTAGTATCAACAATAATCTTAAGGGCTATAATTTTATCTTCATTTCTATTAATTTTTACAACATTATTTTTCAAACTCTTATCTATAATTATACTTACACCATTTGTTATGGGACTCTTACCTAAATACCAAAGTTTAAAACCTAAGTTATCAATGCCTTTAGTCTTTTTTCCAACAATTTAGTTTCTTGAATACATAAGATATTTATCTTTTTATGAATTATAATATCAAATAATTCCATTAATTTACTTGTGAGAATACATATATTTCAAGATCCTATTCTAATATTAGTTTTATAGACTAATTTCTTCACTCACATTCGTCCATAATGTGGAAGCCCTTGTTTATTTGACACTGCACCCGGGTACCGGTTCTGCAGTTATTGCACATTTTTCATTGTATTCAGACCATACAATGCGTCGCTTTCAGGGGATGCCTTAGCATTTACCTAAAGATCAAAAGTATTCATGTCATAATTTTTCGACAAATTTTATGTTGACTGTCAACAACCTAACGCAACCCTCCATTTTTCACATATAGAGATTGGGACCCAACAATGGCTAAATAAATAATCTTTGTATGATTTTTTAAATCTTAAAACAATATATAATCTATTAGTCAAGTATTATGAGAATTGATTTTTCTATGTTATGAAAAAATATATTTTCTCAGAGGTATTTTAAAGCTATTAAAAATATTTATGATTGGCCTTTGATTTGTATTTGAACTTTAAAGCAGGGTGATCAAGTAGTTATCGATTATAGTAGGTGTCTAGGATAGTATTAAGTTTGTATTTTTTATATTTGTTATGGAGATGCTTACAAAGGATGGAATACCATGAAATATCATGCAAATAATAGAGATTTTTATTATAGGAGCTAATGATGTCTGAAACAAGTAAAAAATTAGAATAATGAAAAAAATAAATTGAAGATAATTGGTTTATGATTAGTAGAGAAAAGCTAAAGTAAATGGAATATAATTTTAGCCATGTGTAATGTTTCTAGCTATTATCCAATATTATTAGAACAGAAGGTGATATCTAAATTTGATAGAACTTGAACCTATTATACATAAGGAGACAAATCGTTATGGAGTGTCTTCGGTCTAATGTGCAATAGGATATTGTTATGTTGACTTACAAAATAATTTTTATAAAACCTTAATTAAGGAGTCTTTATTGTATGGATCCAAGTGTTTATTTTGAGGGATCATTTTTTTATGACACCCGAGTTCATATTTCTCATTAGTTATTTCTTTTATCACCAGAAAGTATTCAATATTATTGGGTGAATGTGCGACACATTCCTTTTCATTAATAGAGAGATATACTATAGTATGTAGAAGTTATTTTCTCGTCTTGCTCATTTGCATTCAATTTTATGGTTTTCGGTTTTTATGTATGTTGTTAGAGTATGATGAAACTACCATAAGCAAAGTTGGTGTATCAATTTATCCCATAGTTTTGTTAACTAGGGGCTGATAAAAGATTGTTGAAAGCTTTTAGTAGCATTAATTTAAAGGTGAGAAGTTTTTTTCCAGGATTGATTACTGGTGATATATTTTGAATGCTAATGATGTAGTATTCTATCTTATGAGTAAGTAGCACATCTCATATCATTGTTTTATATATCTTGCATGAGTGCTTGACATTTTGAGCTTGAATATGTCATGACATAATAATTAGTCATGTTCTCTCTATGGTTGAATGGATAGTGTCTCCTGATTTTCATATTGATAATGCAAAGGAAAATGGGAAATGAGTGGTGGTCATTGGTTTATCCATTACATTTTGAGCTCGATTTGGTTTTATTCACATTTTCAGTCAATTTTTCTTTTTGTGATAAGACCAATTGCTAATGATTACACATTGTTTGTTCCACATAGGTTTCGATATGTATGATTTAATTTTATTTAAATGTTTTGTTCATATCCTTTTGATCTAAACTGGAATTCTATTTACCATTCTATCATATTTTGGGATTGCCATAGGTCTTATCAAATTGCTTCATGTAAATTTTTTTAATTTATTTTTGATATTTTTGTACAAAAACAGTTATTTGCATAAAATTGTCAGATATGATACCCATGAACCTACATGGGAATTCCCTTTGAAATCATACTAATAGTCATGGTTAGCGTAGGTTGCTTGCTCTTTTGAAACTTGTGGAGTTGTCGCTAACTATGGTCAAAATCTTGAGTGTTTTGTGAGCCCGAAAGATGAGTTATTTCAGGATTGTTTGACAACCAAATAAAATAGATGTACTATATTTCTTTTGCATGCTTTTATTTTTGAGATTTTTATATACCAAAGTCCCCAAACTCTCCTATTTACATGCCAATGTCCTGAAATATTTTATTTACGCACGGAGGTCTCTCTCACGCCTCCTTGCGTTCTTTCCGTTCTTCACCGTAGAGGATGTTGAGTGGAGACCAGAGAGAGATCTGGTGAAGCAATTGAGATTGTGAGAGGAACTGAAGCTAAGCACCGAGAGCCACAGACTGGCGCCAGAAGAAGACCCATCAAGCCTTTGAGATCCGCTCATGGTGGTCGCTACCTAGGGCAAGGAAAGCGTTCCATCTTCTATCCACTCCTCACTCCTCACTCCTCACTCCTCACTGGCACACTCATCTTCTTCTGTCTTTGTCGACAGAGGCGCTGCCGCTACGGTTCGCAGCTCGCGTGCTCGGCTCTCTTCTATGAGATCCCGCACCGAATTCAACCGTATTATGTTTCCATCACAACTAATGCCAATGTCCACTTTGATATATCCTTCAACATCATCGATAAAAAAATAGTTTGCTAAGCTAACTCATTTAAAAAATATGCCTTATCATCATCATGAATCTGGTTGTCTTGGGTTGTGCATTGACCACATCAGAGTGTCCTAACCACGCTAAGTTGTCTTGACAATGTATGACTCTAATATTGAAGAGAAAAAAATATCATTCATGCTTTTCATTGTGAAAGAAATGTGTTAGGGCATGTCGGAAGCTTGTTTTTTCTGAAACAGCCTCTAAAAAGTTTTTTGGAGATTCCATGTTTTATAAGTTGAAATTAAACTAATATCAGGCGTCAATAAAAACTTTGCAATTTTATTTTGTTTTGAAATAGTACATATTTCCATAATTTTTCTTCTTGCTGTTATGATTGACCTAAAGGATAAACCATTTGAGAAAAATAATTTCAATATGAAATCATCTAAAATTGTTTTAATGGCTGTGTTAGGGCATGTTGGGGTGTAAATTATACCCATTTATTTGGGATCTTAAAAGTTTTCCATAGGGATTTGGAGTTTTGATATGTTCTATTGGTTACTTGAGGGGATTATGCTTTTAATACCCCTATGGAAATGAAGAATATTTTTTAATGCAAGTCTCATTGGAGTTGTATTTTATTTGTTAACATTGATCCTATATTAAAGAAAATATAATTGTTAGGAGAATGTATCTAAATTTTTGCTAATTCTAGACTTCTAGTTTTGAAACAAGAATAAAAGAGAAATTAATTGAAAATAATTATTATCAAATGAAAATGCTTGCACCATTTTTTTTTAGGAAAAATAAAATATATAGTTAAATTTATGTTATTTTAGATTTTCTTTTTTTTTTTTTGGTTATCGTGTTTAAGCTGTTCTTGTTCATATATATTAGGCTTACATTTGGGAATCTTGGGCCTAAGCCAAGCTTGCAAAATTTTATGAGTTGGACTCCATTCAATGCTATCATGTTTGATAGAGGGTTTTTCATGCAAAATCTGCTACTTCGCCTTTCTTTTAGGGAGTTCCTTTGTTCCATTTTGTCTTTGCTCCTGTCCTTTTGTAAATTATTTTCCATGTAGCTAAGTAAATTTATTAAGATCCAAGTCGAACCAAGCATTGTCTTGTTTAAGTTTGTTTCGTGGGCAAAAGTTGAACTTGACCTCATTTTTTAATTTTTTTATAAGTATATTTACTTGCCTTTTTGTTTGAGTTTGAGCTGCAATCCAACTTTTCGGCTTCATTTGGTGGATTTTATTTATTTGTTTTTCTTTCCTATTTTATAAAATCTTCTCGGCGGACCACAATTTTTGTTCTTATTTTTAAAATGCAGCTTTTTTTTGGAAGAATATTTTGAGAAAATATGGAAAAAAAATATATCTAAATTTCTCATACAAATGTCCTCTTGCTTTTAGTGTTTGCTTTTCACGCCATAGAGTAGGCAAAAAACTGAAACCAAGCAATGCCTTAGGGTCCATTTGGCGCAGCTGCAACTTCTCAGCTTTTTAGCTACAGCTGCGCTGCTGCGGGGAAGCTGACTGTGTGTTTGGTGCAACGCTGTGAAAACAGCTATGGAGCAGCTGTTTCTGGAGAAATGACCATGCTGCCCCCCTGTTTGGTAAACCTGCTTAAAAATTGTTATGTATTAAATGAAAATGTTTAATATATGTAAATATACGAAATTAATAATTGTTGTGAAATAAATTTAAGTATTGGTACGTATATGTATATAATTGATTAATATATGTAAAAAATTTAAATGTTTAATTGCGAAACTTAACAAGTTCTTTGATGTCAAAGCAAATTTTCTACCCTCATAGATAGATCAATTCCTCCATTTCTTAAAGAACAAAATCATGCTCCATGTTCAAGAACTGTAAATAGTTTGAGATAAAACATTGGTCTCAAATAAATTAACAAAGACGAAGTACCTCAAAGAAACCCCCCACCAAATCCAAAGAAACTGTTCTTCCCCAAAGAAACTAGGAACAATTTATTGCGCTTTGCTACAGTACCCAAAGAAACCCCTACTAAATCCAAGCTACACAACAAGAAAACCTTTCTATTCGTAATTCACTACAAGAAAGACAGACATCATAACCGCAGAGAAACACCAAAAGAGCAACATAAAAAATAAACGCAGTACTACCTAAAGGAAACCACTAGCAAATCATACCAAAGAAACAGATCTAATGGGGAAGGTCCAAAATTTCTTACCCTTCTGTGACGAGATGATGAAAACAGGAGAAGGACAAGGAGAAGATGAGGAAGACAAGCAGGAGCCTTCACCGACCGGAAGAGGAGGGGAAGGGAGAAGATCGCGGGAAATCCAGCTACGCGTTAGGGTTGGGTCAAAGGGGCACGGGGGTAAAAGCCGTGGCGACGAAGCTGGGCCGCGACTATAACCTAGCTTTCTGCTTTCGAGCGATATCGCGGGAAGCTGCGGGGTGCCGCCAAACCAAACGAAAAAAAAAAAAAAAAAACGCGGCGTTGTGTCGCGCTGCCTTCAAGCGGCCTGCCCAAACAGAGCCTTAATCTTATGCAACTAAATATATGTGAGATGCTAGTGTTTAAATTATAATCACATTATATTAAACATACTTCATTCATAATTGCTAAAAAAAATTTACTTGATCTTTTTAATATGTGAGATGCTAGTGCCATCACGGGTCCTATGGGCCCTCATTTGCTATCACGGGTTCTATGGGCCCTCATTTTCTATCTTATATTTCCTTACTTCTAGTTAGAGTTTAATATATGTTTTCGTATAAGTATTAGTTTTAGACTGATTTAGGAGACTTTTGCTTTGTTTAGCATATTTTGGAGTTGTATTCTCTAATTTTTGCCTTAAGAAGTATTTTATCATCTTCCGTTTGCAAGTGACATGTATATAGCTTGTTAAGGAGCAGGTTGTGAACCTCCTCGCCATCCGTACCTTGCTGTTTCGCGGTTCTTTCTGTTATTTCAGTCCAAATAGCTGCCAAATGACTCTTATCCCCTTCCAAATTCCGTCGCCCTCACATATTATTATTCTCCTGCTATTCCACAACTACATCCCCGCTAGCTCCGTTTCCTAAACACCTTGAAACCTTAAAACAATGGCTCTTTTAAGCATCATTCCAAAGATATCTTATCATCATTATTCTTGTGATGTTCTCCATCTCATTGAGATGATTATGATGATGGTGGTGGTTGTGGGGGCCATTTATCATCATGGTTATGCTGCTGCTGATGGCCATTTCCTTTTTCTACCCTGCCATTTGCAGTTGATATTTTGAATCCAGACTATTCATTCCTGTTTATAGCTGCACTTATTTTATGTTTAAGAACTTTTTGAATTGAATGCTCATGGATCATGCTTATTTTGACCGTCCTTTTTTCCACGTCTTTTTCAGACTAATTTTAGTTTTATCCATCTTCGCACCTCTGTTTTTTAGATTTCCAAATAATCTCAATCTATTTTATCCTTTGAGTATGTTCACCTTACGTTTGATTTAATATAGCGGTTTTGCTCTTCCCATCCAACTTTTTCTTCAAGCCCATTTTATGTTTTCAGATTTTGTTATTTGTACTGTTTAGTAAATTTTTTCCTTCAGCAGACATGCCATTCATTTTATAAAGCTTTTGCCTTATCTATACCTAACCTTGTATTGTATATAATTTAAGTTACTCTAATGAACCTCCAGCCTTCGTAGTTTTCTTTTCATGGATTTAGCACTAAGGCATCTCCATGTCTTTATTATGGCTGATATTTGGAAAACTTGTTACCCATGAATCTGATCTGGAAGCTCATAGTAAACTGACTTAAGAATAGAGTTGTGATATTGGGAATGTCCAAGCCCCTCCTTAGCCTACCATCGCTTTAAAATATTAAGCAAAATGCTAGTAAAATTGACAGTATTTCTGATACATACATTACAGGCAACTTGTATCCAGTGAAATTTTTATCGGTGCTTCAAAATCCAAAATACAACTAATAACTTAGAAATATACTTAACTCACCCTTATCCTCCTTAGGGGCTGTTTGGCTATTTCTGGGATTTAAGTTATTATGGGTTTAGTAAATCTTGAAGTGTACTTGGCTCACCCATGTCCTCCTTAGGGGCTGTTGGCTACGTCTCGGATTTAGATCATTAGGATTTACTAAATCATGTAAATTGGGATTTAGCATATCTTGAAATGATTAAATCAGAGAATTTGTTTGACAGTGCATTTAGTAACTTTTGTCTGGTAAGTTCATTAGAATGCACTAACATAATTAAACTTTGATTATTTCATTACTATGATAGAAATTAATTCATTTTAATTTCATTAAAGTATCAAAAATTTAATCAATCCTTGATATTTAATATTTAATCACAGATTATCTATTTAGTTAGTTTGAATCATTTGCTTATAAATTTGATTAATTAATTTATTAAATATTTTTGTACATAATTGCTCATTAGGTTTAATTATTAACAATACTGATGTTATTTAATTTAAGGATCTAAATCTGTAGTTCAAATATAAATTTATAATTACATATTAATGATATAATTATTGAGTTTGATTAAATTCAATTTTATTTTTATTTCTAATTATGCAAATTAATAATTAATTTGCTTTTTTTTTAATAATCACTGATTTTTTTACAATCAATTAAATTTTAATATTCAATTTATAAGTTGGGGAAATAAGAAGGAGATGAAGGTAGCATGCTTTAGAATCAAATAGTAACATACCACGAGGAACTTTAGGTTGGCTAAGAGCAATCTTAAACAAATCATTTGGCTCTTTCCCCCTCTCCTATTTCGCCAAGAATCATTGCCTATTTTATCCTACGCCTTTTATCATCGAAACCCTTGCGGTATAATCACGACTAAAGTTAGTTGGGAATATAACAACGAGATTGCAACAAACAAGAACCACCGAAACTCCCATATTTTTCTCCCTACCTGAAACCATTGAGGATGGCAACAATCGTCTTTCTCTTCCTTCCTCTTTGCATGTTCTCGGATTTACTAAATTTGTCGAATAGCTGTATTTGCTAATTTTAGAAGTCATGCTGAAAAGGAGCGAAATCTGGATTTAGTAAATCCAGAGATTTAAGGTGTCCAAAAATGATCAGCTGGAATGATTTAAGTTAAATCCTGCTTAAATTCTTCCTTAAATCCAATACAAGGCAGCCTCTTCATGTTTTCAGCCTTCCAATGACTACAACCAGTTCACCCTGCCTATACTATATATAAATCATTATATTTAAACTATAAAAAAATTATCTAAACTTGGCTTTTCTTTATAATAGAAATGTTATTGTTATAAACATTACTTGTTAGATAAGAGTTAAAAATATGAATTGGATCACTAAATTTAATTTAAACTAAATAACATAAACATTTAAGCATATTATACCATGGCATATTCTTTTGGATAATTTAATATATGTGTCAGGAGAATTGTATGATGCTATCAAGTATATACATCATTATCGACAATCTTTTCTTACCTTTCACATCATTGAAGTGGAGGACTTAATCCTTTCTATGTGGGTACAATTGTCTTTAACAAGCACCATAAACAATTTTCTCATATTTCAACATGCACCTATAAATATTCATAGATATCATACTTTTTACATTGACCTTTACATTTAATGCCTTTTTGTAGGAAAAAAAATGAATGAACTGAGATGAATTTTATATGAACATTTGAGGAATGACATGAAATCTACTCATCATTATTAACAAAATGATGAT
>JXCR01042035.1:21536-37395 GCA_002079205.1 Phalaenopsis hybrid cultivar
TAAATCAACGATCTCTCCAAAAGATCAAAGGAATCAGTATACCAATGTCTCTAAAGTTCTTGATGTCTCACATCAAGAATGTTGTCAACAAACCCCTCACACAAGATAATTAGATGGAATGGAAGGTTCGGATTTCTAAACTTCTCATTGCCAATGGTTTTCAGTCTTTCTTGGACAGGAAATTTCCCATTCCCTCAAAATTCATTCAAGACGAAAATGGAAACTTTATAGAAAATCAAGATTACTTGTTATGGCAACTCATTGATCAAAACATTGCCACTGCAATCTTTTCCACTATCACTCCCCCATCTCACCCCACACACTTCATTTAAGCCATACCAATGATATTTAACAAAGACCACAAAAAAAAACAATTTCAATCCACAAATAGATCTCGTGTCACCCATCTCCAAAATGAACTTCATAACATAAACATGGGGCACATACTATGTAGCGATACTTAACCATTATAAAGATTTTAATGGAAAATATTGTAACGACCGACTCATGAACTATCTTATTTACAAAATGTAATGTAACATCTTTTTTGATAAAAACTCAGAATTTGTCTGCTAAATAAAAAACTTAAATTACTTAGATGTATGACAAATTATGAATTTTTAAGTGTTACTTTTGGCATGTTCATGTGTCAGTCACATAGATTGGGCTGAGGGTTACCCTCATTTGATTGCCTTGCTGGTAGCCTTTTACCTTATATTGGGTCTCATATACATGATGTTGATGGTTGTCTATGGAATTCCTTCGAGAATTATCAGGGCTTCGGTCCTGATTCTGAGCCCACCCCTAACTTGAATTCTTATACCCAGTTTCGATCTTTCATATATGTGTCACTTGACTTTTTATATATACATATGCTCATGTCTTTTATTGTTTATTTAATTCGTCGTAAATATTTGCATGTTTTATCTGTAATTTTAAACTCTTTAGCAACGACTTCAGAGGCAAGAGGTATATACTGTCATTTTCTTTTTACTCCAATTTTTATTTTATCGTACTTTACTGTATATATTTATTTGGTTACACATGCAACATTACTATTCTGTTACTTATTATACCTCTAAAACACCCATAGGGTACAAGACAGTAGGCCACATGTTCAGGAGAAACCCTGCACAAAAAAAAAACTCGATGACCCAACAATAACCAATAATAACCAATTCAACACAAACACGCTTCCTAAAACCTAAAACTACTATTATAGGAAACCTAGAATAAGTGCTTGTGAAGCAAGACGAGGATGCAAACGGGCAAAGTACAACTTCAAATGGCGATTAAGACAAACATGAAGCAAAGGCTGATTCTCAACTAAACTTTTCATAGATTTAAATAACATGAACCCTAAAAAATCGAGGTTGTCCATCTAGTACGAGTAAATCTTCACTCTATCTCTTATGTATTTGTATAATTATGTTGTACAGCATAAGTCCTAACTCTTTTTGAAATTCCAAGGTTATTTGTTTGATACGACGTAAACTCTCCTATCTTCCTAGTTTATTTGTATGATCATATATTGTGCAAATGTAAGCCCTAATTTTAAATAATTGGCAGAAGTAAATATCAAATAAACATCATTTCTAAATTGTAAAGCCAAACAATAGGATAGTTTGGGAAGTCATCGGGGTTCTCCACAAATTTGCGACATCCCCAACTTTTCTTTGATCTCCAAAATAATTGTTTCTATTTGAACCCTTTTCACTTGACTTTTCTCATAAACAGTCCTGAAAACTCAACTTTGAATTCTTCAAGATGAAACCTCTAATTTTAATCGAGAGTTTTCTTAAGTTATTTCGGNCAATTTCAATCCACAAATAGATCTCGTGTCACCCATCTCCAAAATGAACTTCATAACATAAACATGGGGCACATACTATGTAACGATACTTAACCATTATAAAGATTTTAATGGAAAATATTGTAACGACCGACTCATGAACTGTCTTATTTACAAAATGTAATGTAACATCTTTTTTGATAAAAACTCAGAATTTGTCTGCTAAATAAAAAACTTAAATTACTTAGATGTATGACAAATTATGAATTTTTAAGTGTTACTTTTAGCATGTTCATGTGTCAGTCACATAGATTGGGCTGAGGGTTATCCTCATTTGATTGCCTTGCTGGTAGCTTTTTACCTTATATTGGGTCTCATATACATGATGTTGATGGTTGTCTATGGAATTCCTTCGAGAATTATCAGGGCTTCGGTCTTGATTCTGAGCCCACCCCTAACTTGAATTCTTATACTCAGTTTCGATCTTTCATATATGTGTCACTTGACTTTCTATATATACATATGCTCATGTCTTTTGTTGTTTATTTAATTCGCCGTAAATACTTGTATGTCTTACCTGTAATTTTAAACTCTTTAGCAACGACTTCAGAGACAAGAGGTATATACTGTCATTTTCTTTTTACTCCAATTTTTATTTTATCGTACTTTACTGTATATATTTATTTGGTTACACATGCAACATTACTATTCTGTTACTTATTATACCTCTAAAACACCCATAGGGTACAAGACAGTAGGCCACATGTTCAGGAGGAACCCTGCACAAAAAAAAAAACTCGATGACCCAACAATAACCAATAATAACCAAATCAACACAAACACACTTCCTAAAACCTAAAACTATTATTATAGGAAACCTAGAATAAGTGCTTGTGAAGCAAGACGAGGATGCAAACGGGCAAAGGACAACTTCAAATGGCGATTAAGACAAACATGAAGCAAATGCTGATCCTCAACTAAACTTTTCATAGATTTAAATAACATGAACCCTTAAAAATCGAGGTTGTCCATCTAGTACGAGTAAATCCTCACTCTATCTCTTATATATTTGTATAATTATGTTGTACAACATAAGGCCTAACTCTTTTTAAAATTCCAAGGTTATTTGTTTGATACGACGTAAACTCTCCTATCTTCCTAGGTTATTTGTATGATCATATATTGTGCAAATGTAAGCCCTAATTTTAAATAATTGGCAGGAGTAAATATCAAATAAACATCATTTCTAAATTGTAAAGCCAAACAATAGGATAGTTTGGGAAGTCATCGGGTTTCTCCACAAATTTGCGACATCCCCAACTTTTCTTTTATCTCCAAAATAATTGTTTCTATTTGAACCCTTTCCACTTGACTTTTCTCATAAACAGTCTTGAAAACTCAACTTTGAATTCTTCAAGATGAAACCTCTAATTTTAATCGAGAGTTTTCTTAAGTTATTTCGGTCTCTTGAGATGTAATTAACTATAGAGACTTGCCCTTATAAGAAATTAGGAACTCAGATAATATAAACTCTATATAATCTTTATATTACGTAGGGGATTTGTCAGTCAAAAATTTCGTAGAATAAATGAATGTCATAAATTTCTTAGTTTATATAATTGAGCTCATAATCAAGCAATATGTTTATCTTTCGAGAGGGTGCAATGCTTGTAGTGATATGCTCGATTTTCAAGNCTTGCCCTTATAAGAAATTAGGAACTCAGATAATATAAACTCTATTTAATCTTTATATTACGTAGGGGAATTGTCAGTCAAAAATTTCGTAGAATAAATGAATGTCATAAATTTCTTAGTTTATATAATTAAGCTCATAATCAAGCAATATGTTTATCTTTCGAGAGGGTGCAATGCTTGTAGTGATATGCTCGATTTTCAAGCTATTAAATATATGAGATCCACATTGTCTCATTTTTCAAAATCAAAATACTATTTCTCAAAACCATAAATATATTAAAATTATTTTAAGAAAATCAACAGACAAACGCGTGTGGAAGCACTCCGTAACTTTCCTTGACTGTGAGGTGGGATCCAGATGGATACAAAGGGACACCTAAACACCAGAATTAACATCAAACATGTCCAATGTCCTGGGTGAGTCCATCCAACTGCGGGTTCTCCCGGGTGGGGTTGAATCATTGCAAACCCCGGTTTTGTGGCCCGAACACCTACTGGATGTCTCAGATGGGTGTCTTGAGCTATGAAATGCTACGAGTGAGCAATGAATCGTCCCAAGCTAGTCATGTGGATACCCTACACACGTGACATCAAAAATTGATGCCCATAATATGCAAATTAAATAAAGCACTCTATGATCTCAAACATGCACCACAACATAGATATTCGACATTCTGTAATTTTCCTTATGCTCAAAAATTTATTCTTAGTACCGCTGATTCTTCTTTATTAATCTATCATCTGATAACATATGTATTTATATTCTCGTTTATGTTAATGATATTTTAATAACTAGTAACTCCTATACAACCATTACAAAACTAAGTCAAACTCTTAGTATGCAATTTAACTTAAAATAGCTCAGTCCCATTTCTCACTTCCTCGGCTTAAATATTCAGCCCACCACATATGGATATTTTCTTAATCAAACTCACTACCTCATTGAGCTTCTACACAAAATCAACATGGCTCAAGCTAAACCTATCTTAACTCCCCTTCCCACAAAGCTCCAAACTTTGGCTGATCCTCCCCACCCTATACAGACAAACTATTGGAACTCTTCAATATTTAACCCTTCCTCACCCTGAAATAGCCTTCGCTCTTAACTACCTAAGCCAAAACATGCATCAGCCTTCTACTCTTCATTAGCAACAATTAAAACGTCTGCTCAGGCATTTATAAGGTATTATGCATTATGGCTTACCCATTATTTTAGGACCTCTGCTACTACCGGCTTTTGCAGATGCTGATTGAGCCTCAGATAACAAAGATAGAAAATCCATTTTTGGATTTTGCGTCTGTTTGGGTCCCAACCTTATATCATCGTCCGTGAAGAAATAACCCACTGTTGCTCGAGCCTCAAACAAAGCTGAATACCGAGCTCTCGCATCTACCACTACCGAAATTATTTGGCTAAGAAGGTTGCCATAAGAGCTAACAAATCAACACATCCATCCAACCACACTCCACATCGATAGTACTTAGGCTTTTGCGCTCGCATACAATCTCGTATTCCACGCTCAAACCAAACATATCGAAGTGGATTGCCACTTCATCCGAGATCACATCAGACTCAATGAAATCAACATTCCACATCTAATGATCGAGAATCAAAATGCCGACATCTTTACCAAATCATTATTTACCGCTCGGCATCACAAACTAACAAAAGCTGACAATCATTCAACCTGATCATCATCTTGAGGGAGGGAAACAAGGATGTTAACAATACTTACCTGATCTCATATTCCAATGCTCGGATTGATCCTTCCTTTCCTTTGGCTACTCTCCGCTACATCCATTGTTCTCCTCGTGAAGACTGAGGGCTTTGCTGATAAGAAAAATTATTCCATACGGATCGGGCACTTGCATGCGTGCGGTGCCCGATCCGGTGGGCCCCACCTAAATTTTTTTTTATATAAAAAAACAGAAATAATCTACGGTCAGGATCGGACACCGCATGCGGTGTCCGCACGCAATAATCTCTCTGCTGATAAAGATAAAACATTTTATATTACTTTTCCAATTAATAGCAATGTTTCTTTTGCCTGTCTATTTACAAGTTTGCCATTGTAATTACTGTGTATATATATATATATATATATATATATATATNTTTAAATAAATTATAAGATGACTTATCTCTCTTCGGGTGCATCCTATAATCTCTTCCTTTAAATCTTCTATGTTCTCACTTCTCTTCATCTTTCAATCTCCTCTTTCGTAGTCATACTATTCAATTCCTGCATATTTACATATATAACACTAAAACCTTGCTTCTTTTTTTTTAACATTTATACTACCCAAGGCTTTCATATCACATCAAAAATACTACCATTTTTACTTTTNCCATACTATTCAATTCCTGCATATTTACATATATAACACTAAAACCTTACTTCTTTTTTTTTAACATTTATACTACCCAAGGCTTTCATATCACATCAAAAATACTACCATTTTTACTTTTTAAATGTGAAAAACACATTTTCATACATAGGTATGGTGACATGTATGTAAAAATTGAAGTTAAAGTGCAAGATATGCAAATAAATATGAATATGAGTGTGGTGTATGCAAATCTTTCTAGTTGGAAACTTCTGGGCTCCATAAATTTGCGCCTCGATCTCCATCAAAATGAATGTTGACAGAGATTTTTGCTTGAAGCTTGGAGGTAATTTTTTAGAAGGCNCATGTAAAAATTGAAGTTAAAGTGCAAGATATGCAAATAAATATGAATCTGAGTGTGGTGTATGCAAATCTTTCTAGTTGGAAACTTCTGGGCTCCATAAATTTGTGCCTCGATCTCCATCAAAATGAATGTTGACAGAGATTTTTGCTTGAAGCTTGGAGGTAATTTTTTAGAAGGCAAACGAGACAGTAGATAAAAACACTACCTAGAGATTTTGCAATAAACCATTAACAAAATTACTTAAAAATTTATAATATTATATCAATAAGAATTTTTGTATGAAAATTTTTTTTTTTTTTATTCTTGGAAGCTTATAATTTAGTTTCTTTTTAAGAAATCATTAATGATAATCATACACATTTAAAATCTTAAATAATGATTAAATATTTGACCATATAGAGGTGTATTCCATAAAATCAATATGGAATTACTCAAATATTGCATGACAACAAATGTTTACAAAATATCAACATCTAGGCAAATAANTCAATATGGAATTACTCAAATATTGCATGACAACAAATGTTTACAAAATATCAACATCTAGGCAAATAANAATATATATATTTTTTTTATTCTTGGAAGCTTATAATTTAGTTTCTTTTTAAGAAATCATTAATGATAATCATACACATTTAAAATCTTAAATAATGATTAAATATTTGACCATATAGAGGTGTATTCCATAAATCAATATGGAATTACTCAAATATTGCATGACAACAAATGTTTACAAAATATCAACATCTAGGCAAATAAAAAAAATAGTTAATGACTAAAATCCATTATATACATGACTAAAGTTTCCTGGCAATATGGTCATGAAAAAAACTCATGCATTACAATTGAGATTAAGTAATAATAACATCAATGAAATTGCACAATATACCATATACCAATTGATGTAGATATTCTTTATGTATCAACTATAAAATTCTCATTATAATAAATTTCAAATTATATATATATGTGTGTGTGTGTGTGTGTGTATTCTATTTTGTGATTTTATAAAATTATGTAGTGTACAACAAGCATTATATAGTTAGAGACATAAATCATCGATATTGCACAATAACATGTCTTAGAAAAATGCTTATAATTAAAGAGATATTCTTGTCTTTCAGGCTGCTTACTCTCGTGATAGTCATACAAATGATATCTTAAGCCTTTGTATGGTGATAAAAACCCTGACANAAATGCTTATAATTAAAGAGATATTCTTGTCTTGCAGGCTGCTTACTCTCGTGATAGTCATACAAATGATATCTTAAGCCTTTGTATGGTGATAAAAACCCTGACATATTTGCATATCCTGAATTGACTAAGCAATATTTTGTTGTTTTCAAAAGATATATATTACTCATTAAAAATAAAAAATGATCATTCAATAGTTTAGACATTACTTGCTAAAACAAAATTAACATACCTTGTGATGGTAAAAAAAAGTTTAACTTAAAAAAAATTATATGCATTCTAAAAATAGTATAAGAACATTTGTTATTCCACTCAATCAAAACGTATGGAAGTAAAAGTCTCCTTAAATCNTAAGTTTAACTTAAAAAAAATTATATGCAGTCTAAAAATAGTATAAGAACATTTGTTATTCCACTCAATCAAAACGTATGGAAGTAAAAGTCTCCTTAAATCCACATGCATATATTATATTTTGCCTTAACTCCTTATATTTTTCTTTACATGCAATTTATTCTTTTCTAGATGCATGTGCGAATATGTACTTCATCAACTGCACCAACACAATCTTATTCATATAATTTATGAGTGAACAATCATACATACAATAAATAGAGTATTAAATTTTTAAATTTCAACATACCTTAAAAAATATAGTTTTTGAATTCTAAAGAAATAATCTCAAAATAGTTAAAAAACTATCTCAATTCTTAAGTGAGAAATTCTCTTCAAAGTTCTTTTAGAATTGAATGGGATTGTCTCCAATGCATGCTGAAATTTGATCAACCTCTATTCTTCTTTATCATCATACATAAATTCCAAAAAATGGAAATTTTTTATCCCAGCAATTCCAAAGATACAATTGCAAACATTTCTCTGTCGGCAGAACCCAATCCAAACAGACTAAAGAAACAATTCATTGGGAATCATAATGCATGTTTGTACAACTTGAAATATATATTTAATATTTAATGGGAATGAAATTAATGAAAGGAAGAGTACATTGTAGTTCAACTATAGAAAAGAGATTACAAAATAATAATGTCTCTCTCATCCATAGAAGAGTAACCAGAACAAACGCAAAGAATACAGGACCAAAGCCAGCCATCCCCACAAGATATACTTGTTTATATTACTTTCAAGCAAGTAGTCGTTGGGTGGTATGAGAAGAAATAAATGCCCTCTTCAGATATTTTATCTTCATAATTGAGGTGAATGGGAAAAAAATAAATGCTATTAGCCATAGGGAGTCTTCTTTACATGTTCTGCCTTCATAATTGCAGCAAACTTTCTTCACTAGAATTGCTGTTCCTCATGCTGTCACCTCTGTAAACTGTCTTTCTCTGGCACCAAAAGTTCTGTACAAAAAATTTTCAATTGCTGAGAGGAATTCTTCTGGCTTTTCTTCATGTGGTAGGTGTCCACACTTTCTGATGATTTCAAGTGTGGAACCAGGTATGGCCTGCGCTAACCTCCGAGCATTCCAAGAAGGAACAAGGAGGTCCGTGTCACCGGTGACAATCAATACTAAAAATAAGAAAAAGAAGGAGAAATAAATATGAGTTATATAATATCACAGTGGCAGAGAATAAATGAGCAAAATTTATGGAGGAGCACAACATGCCTTGAAACAGTTCGAGATAGTTACTGTTTAGACTTTAAAGGTTATTTATAGAAAAAAATAATGTCTGAGTTATGGGTAAAGGCAGGAAGAGCTTTGAAGAGCAACAGCTATGTCAAGTATTGACTCTGGCAACTTACCCTTTTCTCATCATGAACGCATTAATTGCGCAAGTAGCACAAGATTTTGCTTCATATCAACCATTTTTTATTAAAATATCATAGAAATATCTTCATTCATTTCACCAGGGTTAACTTTTCACAACTAATCAGGATTAAATAAGACCATCAAATGTTAGACCATAAAAAAAACCTCCTGGGAGAACAAAACTTCATGTAATTATAACTCTTAAATTTGGTTCTCATATAATTACCATCATAGTTCTGACATTTCTATTTTATTTTGCAACCAAATGGAAATCCAACAAAATCATAATACACTAAAACTAAAATTCAGTATTTAGAATTTTAGGATTTCACTATTTCAATTATGATTTAAATAAAGCATGCCTGCAAAAAAAAAATTAGTTTTTTACCTGGACATTTGATCTCAGAAAGCCTCTTTGAAAAGGAAGGCTTTGGCTTTGGTTTTGAAGCAGAACCGATTAACATAGCTATCGCAAACTCCAGAAGGGCACTATCCCAACCTTTAGCTCTCAATGGCTGTCAAAGGATAGGTGATATTAATATGAGAGACAACATGCATATATTATAATCTCATCATATAACAACTTGACATAAAAAGGATAAATGATTTGTAAAATAAAAATTACCATTGTGTAGCCTTTTATTACATCATCAGTAATTTGGCTTGCATCATACCATGATTTTCGGATAGTTAATAAGCCAAATTTATCCATGATTACCCTCACCTGAATAACAACCATGTATCAGAACAACATGATTTGAACCGATATTCAAAAGTGTAAGGTCTGCTTTTGAAAAAAAAAAATAATGAATATATAAAAAATAAATGATTAAAAAAAAATTGTTTTTATTCTTCAAATGAAGAGGTCAGGTTCATAAAAATGGTATAAATGACTCCAGAAGTAGTGTTTTGCCATAAATCTTAGGAGAAACCATTGAAAAGTATTCATTCAATGAGAATGTTAATGATTTCAAGTAAGAGCTATTATCGAAAATATAAAAGCCAATGAATTAAATTACTAATGTTTCAAAAGTTTTCATTGTTAAAAGCTTCTGAGTTCTATTATCTCCCATCGTGCAACCATGATAATGACTCCAAGCCCAAATAGCATAAAACTTACACGCCTCAGATACTGACTAATGAACGTTTGATGTTTATGCTATCACCTACCAAAGTCATTTTCAACCTTGCGTTGGACATAATATTTTATCTTGCAGATAAAATACATTAACAAATCTCAATTTCAGTAAGTCAAAATCTGAAGATTATTAAAGAGAAGCAATTTAATGAAATATTGAACTCACCAGCATGATAGCAAATGCTGATCTTAAGACAGCAACCACAAGCTTAGCAAATAATGAACTGACCATACCAGCCATTCCACTTAAAATTTGAAGTATAAATCCTGCAATAATCCCCCAAAACTTGCAAAAACCACGCCAAATCCTGGTAGAAGGATTCTCAAATTCACCCAAATCTAAATCACCATCCCCATCCTTCTTCATCTTCTCCACTGCACCACCCTTCGCTTCTCTCTTCATGATAAGGGGTGCAAAGATTGCCGGAGCAACCAAAATCAATGCAGCAACTTTCTCAGGAGATTCAAAGTATGTGTTCACTGCTACCAAACAACCAGCAGAGTGCCTGCTATCAAATTGAATTTGTTAACTATAAGAAAAGCTTTAAAAAAGAATTCAAAAAATTGACTGTAGAATAAGTAATGCATACATACCCCATCAAAATAGCTTTCCCTGCTCCCAACATATCTACGAAGGAAAGTGTAGCCCGCACAGAGAAAGCCGTTGAGTATGGATTCAATGGCTTTTCCTCACCAGCAACAAATTCCCGGTTCTTAATATTGCTAGTTCTTGATGTCAGACCAAATGCCGGTCTATCAAAAGCCAGAACCTTTGAGCCGATCAACCGAGCCAGAGGCTTCATTATTTTAGCCCAAGAGAAAACCGACGCCCCAAAACCATGCAATAAGATCATCGGCAATCCAAACTTGCCTCGAAAAGCTCCCTCCTTTTCCTCTTCGTCGGCATCAAGATGGCATATTTTATGATGGATTCTCACCCCATTTAACTCAGAGAAGAGGCTATCAGGCTCAGCGAGCTTCTCCGGGTCCAGAAGCTCTTCCTGGTCGACCCCAGCCACGCTTCTCCGCTTCACCAAAACATCGCCCACAAGCTGTTCGGAAAAATTCCCAGCAGCTTGAACAGAGTAATTTCTCTGTTGGCCAGCAGAACCGGCTTTTGGGTCAATTTCCTGTAAGAGGAGGGAAGTGGAGGAGGCGGGGCAAGGAGAAAGGAAGCGGCTGTCGACGTTGGAGAGAAAAGCTGAAGGGCTAAATAAGGATAGGAAAGTGTACCGGCAACGCATTTTGCTCTTCTTCTGGTTATGTGAAGGGGAAGAAGGAGGAGTCCGGGAATTTATAGAGAAGTGGAGGCAATGTGGACCGTTATAGAGAGTCAAAATTCTCAGAGACATTGTTTGAAGGAATTTTTTTTTTAGCATCGACCCGAAAAATGGTAAGTAGAAGATGTATTTATCTAATACTTGGATTATATTTTCTTTTAAATTTAATTATTATTTAAATATTTAATTGTGTTCAACGATAGCATATGAAGCACAAAATTAAGGATATATATGATAAATTTAACATCATGTATTTATTTTTTCAAAAATATTTTAAAGGAATGGGCTATTTACATGCATGCCACACATTTTTTATATATTTACATATTCTACACTAAACCTTCATATTTACTTGTGTTGCTCAAATTTTTAACATCACATAAAAACTAAACTATCACCATCATTATTTTTTTAAAAGTGATATTTTTTATTTCATTATGGGAAGGGAATCAACTTTTAGGATGTTAAATCTAGATTTGTTTTCATGCGCAACGAGTGAGAGAGAGTGTAAGAGAGAAGGATAGAGGGATAGAAAGACTTTCCCTTGTAAAAGCGAGTGTGATGCTCCCGGGGCTTAGACCCAATTTATTTCATAAATGTAGTGATTACAAAGGAGGAAACCAAAAGCCCTTAATACATGAAAGAATCCTTCTTTTATAAATGATAGGAGGACAAAAGGTAAAATTACATTATTGCCCTTACTAAAGAGGAAAGACCCTGTAACTTTTCATCTATCTTCTTTACTTGGATCATTAGATTGTCTCAAGATTCGTACAGACCATTTTTTTGGGGTACACAAATAATTATAAGTCTAATTGTCAAATTCTATATGTTAAATATGTAAATGCATAAAAATTTTGTTGTATGCATGTTAATTTTTTGATATTTAATTAAAAGTTTATTAAAATATATTTCTTTCTAGAAATAATTCTGTTGAATCTTATAAGTTTAAAACAATATTAAGCTTGTTGTGTGTCGGAATATTGATCGTTGAGTGATATTTAATATATTAGCGGTGCAAGAAGATCCAACACACACACACATATATATATTAGAAAAGTTGTAGGAGTCATCAAGGTTTTTTATCATGATAACTTTTTGTCATTTACCATCTTATTCGAATAGTTTGTCATGGTTTTTTATCATGGTAACTTTTCATCTAACATTTTATCCAAATTCCTCCACCAATCACCTGGCTTGGAAGAAAGTCCCTCTTCACATCTTCCCTGACTCGCTCCACATTTTTCTCAAATGTAATTGCCATGTATGAGAAAAATATTAGTAGATCTAATGGATCAAAAAGAAGGCCATCATTGGTGGCTTTTGCGGCAATGAAGTTGGGAGTTTTAGGTTGGAGACAATAATTAGCCCTAAACATTGTAGCCAGCGGCTGTTAGTCACAAAGGTCGTAGGTTGTAGCTTTAATAATGATAGTTGGACACAAAAATCGTAGTTAGAAGTTGAAGTTGTAACCAACCACATATGTNAATAGCGGCTGCTAGTCACAAAGGTCGTAGGCTGTAGCTTTAATAATGATAGTTGGACACAAAAATCGTAGTTAGAAGTTGAAGTTGTAACCAACCACATATGTCATAGTTGGTAGCTAAAAGAGTGTCAGTTCGTTATAGAGATCATAGTTGGTAGCCAAAAGAGTGTCAGTTGGTTACAGAGATCATAGTGGGTAGCTATAATAGTAACTAATTACATAAGTTGTAGTTGGTCACATAGGTTGTAGTTGGTCACATAAAGTCATAGTTGGTAGATGTAGTAAAATTTAGCCACATAAGCCGTAGTTGGTCATATATGTTGTAGTTGGTAGCTTCAATAACATCACTTAACCACGAAGGCTAAAGTCCGTGACAGCTTGGCAACTACAATAACATTAGTTGGCTATAAAGGCAGTAATTTGATGTTGTAGAAGCATTTAACCACATAAGCTGTAGAAGATTGCTACGATAATAGTAGTTGATCACAAAGGCCTTAGATGGTGTCTGGACTCCTTTTCTCAGGGAGAANCATATGTTGTAGTTGGTAGCTTCAATAACATCACTTAACCACAGAGGCTAAAGTCCGTGACAGCTTGGCAGCTACAATAGCATTAGTTGGCTATAAAGGCAGTAATTTGATGTTGTAGAATCATTTAACCACATAAGCTCTAAAAGATTGCTACGATAATAGTAGTTGATCACAAAGGCCTTAGATGGTGTCTGGACTCCTTTTCTCAGGGAGAATGGGGTTAAAATTTTAGATCGAACACTACATTTGTCTTCATACAATATAAAAGAAAACATTAGGAGTATAGATAAATCACCAAATTTTGAGTACGATGGTTGTAAGCAGTTATTGTCTGGAGTTATCATCAGATATTTGATGCAACATTATTTATTTACATCCGCTGCGAGCTATATTGCTACACCATATTCAAGATACGTTGTGACACCACATTTGAGACACATTGTTACACCTTATTCGAGATATATTGTTAGCTAGTAGAGTTTGTCANTTTTAATTACATCCGCTGCGAGCTATATTGTTACACCATATTCAGGATATGTTGTGACACCACATTTGAGACACATTGTTACACCTTATTCGAGATATATTGTTAGCTAGTAGAGTTTGTCAATAATGACTTGTAAGGGTGGCCGACAGTGGTTGACGACGACAGGTGTGCTGTGGTCGATATTAGTCAGTGATATATACAAAGCATGCTTAAATTTTTTTTACTTTTGCACCTTTTTATGGATAAAATTGCACTTTAAATGAAGGAATTTTTGTGTTTTTCATACAAGTACAACATGTATTATAAGTGGAACTAACAGAAGAAGAAACGGAACTATGCGGGGAAGAAACAGAGCAAAGCAGAGGTGACATGGACCTAAGGGAGCACCAAGTGACTGGCGCCTAGGTGCCAACCTGTAGGTGCCAAGGCGCTGCACTCAATCGCTTTGGCGCCACACACGTGGGTTCCTAGGTGTCAGTTTCTACCCAGGCAGACAAAGAGCTTGACGCCTAGGCCCCAGCAACTGCTGACAGTCCATGATGTGTGGAGTTATTTGGAGGTTATGGGTAGTCTAAATGTGCATGAAAAGAAGTATTTTGAGAGGAGAAGAAGAGAAACATTAGAGGATGGTTGTCAGAGAAAATTAAGACTTTTACTTAGACAACTTGGTGAGAATTGACAGATTTTTTATAAGGAGATTACATCAGCACTGCAGCAAGGGTTTGAGAAAGCCTNGGTACAACATGTATTATAAGTGGAACTAACAGAAGAAGAAACAGAACTATGCGGGGAAGAAACGGAGCAAAGCAGAGGTGACATGGACCTAAGGGAGCACCAAGTGACTGACGCCTAGGTGCCAACCTGTAGGTGCCAAGGCGCTGCACTCAATCTCTTTGGCGCCACACACGTGGGTTCCTAGGTGTCAGTTTCTACCCAGGCAGACAAAGAGCTTGACGCCTAGGCCCCAACAACTGCTGACAGTCCATGATGTGTGGAGTTATTTGGAGGTTATGGGTAGTCTAAATGGGCATGAAAAGAAGTATTTCAAGAGGAGAAGAAGAGAAACATTAGAGGATGGCTGTCAGAGAAAATTAAGACTTTTACTTAGAGAACTTGGTGAGAATTGACAGATTTTTTATAAGGAGATTACATCAGCACTGCAGCAAGGGTTTGAGAAAGCCTAGGAAAGCATTCTCAGAGCATTGTAAAGGGCAAGAAGCTAAGTATTGTTCTTTTTTTTATTATACTTTTGTAAAACATAATTATCTAGTGAATTTGTTTTATGTTAGTGATGTTTTGCAGTGTGTTTTTCATGCTTAGTGAGTAGTCTTTTCACCTTTCTCTTGCAATGATTATGTTAGTTGTATAGGAATGGTGGAATGCTTTTGAAATTCATTTTCCATCTTTAATGTGATGAGTACTCTTCTATGCTTCATTTACTTTTCATTCTGGTCAAATGATTAGTCAATACATGTTGTTATCCATAATCACTCATGAGAGCTATGGAAGAACAATTAGAATATTCACGTTGAACTATAGGTTATGAAACAAAAGTTAACTATAGGGAGAAGCAAATAGATAGAGAAATAGTCTTTGATGGTTCAAATTGGGGTTTAAGAAATTAAAACCAATATAACCAAGCTTCTTTATGGACTCGGAAGAGGGTAAAGTAGAAAATTGCTCATATTTATTGCTAGCCATAATCACAATTTCAAATATTGGTATTCTTATACACTACATATATCATTGCAAAGGAGGGTAGCTTCTATATCTTGATTTTCACCACTTTAATATATATAT
>JXCR01042046.1:7877-31084 GCA_002079205.1 Phalaenopsis hybrid cultivar
TATATATATATATATATATATATATAGTTTTAGAAAATATGAAATCAAACTGATCTCATATCTTTCATAGTTTAGATGAAAGAGCACTACACCTAAAGCTATGTACCTATCCCGAAAGATAAACATATGACTTGATAGTGAGGCTCAATCAAATAAACTAAGAAATGTATGGCATCCGTTTAAGTCTGTGAAAAATCATTTTTTTTTATGTTGACCAACAAGTTCCCCTATTTAATACAAAAAATTAAATAGGGTTTATATTAAGTTGGGTTATTGAAAGTTTCTTATAAGACCAAGCCCCTATAGTTAATTACATCCTAGATAATCGAAGTCACTTGAGAAAACTCTTGATAAAAATTAAGGGATATTATCTTCAAGAATTCAAAGGGATAGGACTTTTCAAAAGATCGGACAAAGAGGTGTGAAATGGGAATGACTCAAATTTGGAACATTTTTATGGAATCCAAAGTAAAAAGAACTATGGCATTTCATAGATCCTAAGGAGAACCTCAGTGACTTTCCAAGCTATCCTATGATTTGGCCTCAGTTTTGAGGAGAAATTATTTAAATATTTCATCCTACAATTTTATTAATTAGGGCTTACATTCGTGTGAAATGATCACACAAATAGCCTAAAAGATTTGAGGATTTAGGTCGTGACGAATGATAACTTTAAATCCTAAAATAGGTTAGGGCTTATATTTTATAGCAGAATCATACAAAGGCCTAAATAAAAGTTGAGGATTTATGTCGCACTAGGCAGACAACCTAGAAATCCTCTGGCTTGTTGTTTAATTCTAAGGAATGGTTTAGCTGGTATAAACTTGTTTTGGTGTTGAACATGGTCATGCTACCCACAATGCTAGCTCCAAGCTCCTTGTCATGGGGAGTTTAAGTTCTTGATTGTTTCAAGTCTTGATGTCAAATCAAGTGTAATTGAGTGAGATTTTGGTTTTGGGTCTTTTTGATTTGGGTTAATATTGGACTCAAATGTGGGTCAAATGGACTTGGATTTGGTTTAAATCATGCTTGGAAAAGATTAATTTGAGTTTAGACATGAAATTTGGGGAAATTGGGATCAAATTGATGGACATTGGGGTTGAATTGGGGTAATTGGGCCTTTAAAGGCAATTTGGGGTTTTTTGGTCAAAATTGATTAAATTGATAAAATTAAGCTCGATAAAATATTACAAATTGATTTTGGGGGCATTTGAAGTGATTTGGAAGGTTTTGTGACAATTTGGGTCACCAAGGGTGTTTTGGTAATTTTGGCCAAATGAGGGGTATTTGGAAACTTTGGGATGTTTTTGGGCAATTTGGCTAGTTTGAAATAGTTTGATATGATTTCTGAACAAATTTGGGTATTTTGGGTAATTTTGGGAATTTTGAAATTTCAAGGGTAGTTTGGTAAATTCGGTAGATTTGGGGACAAAAGGCTAAAATTGATATTTTGGTGAAATTGGGGTGTCAATCACCCTACTTGAGCCATGAACGAATAGAATTCCCTACTTTGTTTCATCAATGTACTGGTCTTAACTAAACCCTAGCCTAGGGCTAGTGGGTTTAGGGGATCATCTACATGAGTCTCCGAAAAGGTCAAAGTCAGGTAGGATTAGGCTTAAGGTAGTGAGTGGAAGTATAATGTGCAAGTGTGTGAGTGAGAGCAACCAAAACCACGCCACCAGAGGGTTGACCCTAAGGCCAGGTAGTCCTATGGGGACTCATCTTGTTCACTCTCATATTGACCCCACATACTAAGTGTTAGAGGTTAGGATCAATATGTGGAACTTCAAGTTGAACAAAGAAGACTCTGAAATTTCTAATGATGAGGGTTCCTTTTCTAGTCCTCTAGGAATAGTCAACAGGAAAGTCCTATGGCTAGAGCCTAGACTACTAAAGAGGAAAAACTAGACCTCAACCAAAAGTGAGGTCAACACGACTATTTTTGCTTCTCCTTTGATCTTAAGTTATTCTTCAGAGCTTTGTATGAGAGAGGCAGCTGCGGATAAAATAATATTTTTTTTTCATAAGTTTTACATTTGTTCGATTCTAGTAATGAAGACCTGTTTGTCATATTTGTGGTTCTCTCAATTATATGTGTCTAAATTTTATTTTGTGTATTTTTGATGTAGGGTTAGTGCTTTTATCATGATTTTTCTGAGATTTTTTTGATGTAGCAATTTCCAAGCTTTCATTGCTTTATTTTATTGGTTAACTATATGGATTTCATTTACTCCTAATCTAGGTAATTAGGATGTAATATCTTTCATAATCTATGACCCATATTCATTGTGTAGTGGAACAAAAAGGTTAACGAAAGAATCCTTAGATACTAGATATATTTTAATAGGATTCAACATCATTGATTATGGATCAAAAAGGATCCTAGGAAATGACATAGGGTTAATCAAACCTTACTTCATAGGTTCTTAATTCTACTTTTGACCTAGATATAGGAATAAGAAGAAACTTATCCCCATTTGACAACTATCACATAGGAAAATATTAAGTAACACTACGAACTACCATGATACTTGAATTACTAAGGCATGAGTCTCATTACTCTTGAATAACACTAAGATTTTCTTTGCTTTCTATTTTTTGCTATCTATGATCATGTTTTATTTTCTTGTTGGGATTTTTACATTTCAACCCTCTATTGTAGTCAAGCCAAGATACTCTCATAAAGTTAGTACACTATTGATTTTCTGGTAAGAATTATTGTTAGCCCTTTCTTCATGGGATCAACATGTAGACTCTAATACTACATATTATTTGACACATGACTTGCGTGATTAACTGACTTACTTTATGGTAAGTTTTTTACCATCATTTAATAATATAGTAGATCGATCGTTGAACTTCTACTCCTTGTTTAGGTCTAAAATTTTCTAATATGAAGGCTTTACAAGATAGAGATACAAGAGCTTGACTTATATTGGTTTTGATAATAGAGGTGATGAATCCAGGTATGTTTTGAGCTTATCAAAACTATCAAGGAATTCATCTGTCCACTGAAATCTTGTATTTTGAGTTTCTTTTAGTATTTTAAAGAATGGGAGATATTTGTATCCTTGTCATGCCTTGTCCTTTTGTATAATCCTTGCACCTCTTTTATGCTTCTGGGAGCATCGTCTTCTTGAGATCTTGGGTATTCTTAGGACTAGCCTCAATTTTATGGTAACTTTAAGTCCGATAAACTTACCTAACATGACTTGAAGACATATTTTGACGGGTTGAGGCATATGTTATAGTCTTCAATAAGATGATTTTTTTCCAAGGAATATGTTGAGAGGTTTCCACACACTTGACTAGCATGTCATCAATATATACCTCCATGGTATGTCTGATGAAGTCCTTAACAAACTAGCTCATGAGATGTTAGTCGTGTCAGCATTCTTCATCTCAAAGGATATAATCCTGTAACAGTACAAATCTTTATTTTTATGGGAGTAAGTAGGATCCTCATTATTAGATTCATCATTATCTTGTTGTATCATTCCTTGGATTAACCCGGAAATATTTATTGGACTACAACCAAAAAATTATTTTTATGAAGAAATTTATATGCTCTATATTTTTTTCTCACTAGATAAAAAAAATCCAAGGTGTGGCTTTTTTAGAAGAAGGTACAAATTAGTTCTTTACGTCATGAAGCTCGTTGAGATATATCTTTATCTTAGAGATCAAAACTTTCAATTATGAAAGTCTTCGATGGGCATTTCTGAGAGCCTCCATAGTATGTCAACTCCATATGGTGTTGGGAACTTCATTTTAAGATAATATATAGAAACCACAACCACAAAAATTGATTGGAAAAGCCTTCGAAAGATGAAAGTGTATGTCAATTCCAACTTAACAACAAGGTATTATATCATGTGAGTCATCTCGTGGAGGGAATACTCCCAATATAACAGGGACAGTGATTGCCCCCTCGACACTCACCAAATGATTTTCAAAGCCATAAAGAGTTCTAATAACAAATTGTAATTATTCCATGGTCAACCACAAGCCAAAGAAAGTTTAGGAGAATATGATATCGACTAAACTACCTTTTTCATCGGGGATTCTCTTTACATTATAGAAAGAATTGCTAAATATAGTGTTAACAATAAAATGATTTTGATGAGGAACTTGAACCCCTCTAAAATTTGATTTATCAAAGGTGATGGAGTGATTTACTGATCAGTTTTTTGGTGAAGGCTCTTCAAGTGCAGCAATGAGAACTTGTTGGCCAGTAGTGGTCCTTCGACAATTATTATTGTTTTTTCAATAGTCTAAGGATTCTCTAGTTATTGATTCTAGTCTTGTAGTCCTCATTAGGTATATTATTGGTGTGATGGATCCTAGCTTAAATTAATTAGCCAAAGTACCCGTGCCGAATCATCAACATTTTGATCTCCTCTCTGAAATGAAAGCATGCTTCGGTATTATGGCCAAAACTTTGAGGTGTTGATTTTACTCTTAATTCTATGCATTCAGTTTTAACAAAGTTGGCCACTTAAAAGTTTTCTTATCCTAAATCACCATTAGGATGTTAGCATGTGTCATGTTAAGCCACATACACTCATTCTTTGGTCGTGATTTACATCTATGCAGTCAAGGTAGAAAAGTGAGGTTTACTTGTGGCTCAAGCTTCTTTCATTGAGATGCTTGTTTGATTTCCTAGTTGTGGCTCAAACTACATTTTTTCAAATTAATAGCTTCATCAGTAGAAATTTGTGCCCCAACATGATGGATGAGATCAACATAAGAACGGATCTTCTCCCGCATTAAAGATGAAAAGAAAGGACAAGGGTCAAATACCACCACAAAAACACACTTCTAATCAACACTGGATGTACTTCTATGATTTGATGAGCTTTAACAAAGAATCTCAAAAAGTAATCCTTCAGGGATTCTCCCTCACTTTGAAGGATCCTAGAAAGGTGAGAAGAGTTCTTAATGATCCTTTGATTTGCAATGAATTGCTTTGCAAATATTTTAGTGAGCTCATCGGGAATATGAATGCTCTCTCGTAAGAGTGAGTAAAATCCAAGTTTGTTCATAGCCTTAATATTTTCAAGATAAAGTTGAAAGGAGTGTGTCATAAGCTTGTTGTAGGAGCATGATGGTTTTGAATTTATCAACATGTTTATATGGGTTAAAAGTCTCTTCATAAGCATCAATGCTCGAAATCTTAAACCACGTTAGAATAGGGTGTTGATAGACTATCACCGCTAATGGAGAAAATTCTTAAGAACAACACAAAGTTAAGTAATGAATTTTGTCTCTTAGGGTAAACTCTTCTCGGAATAGACATCGTAACACGTCATATAATATGTGAGGTTGAATAACATTCTCCATGTACGCTGAGGCATGCTAAGCTTGACAACAAGGAGTGCATATGTAGAGTTTTTGGTGTCCATGAGTTCAACTTCTTGAGTAAGAACTCTAGTTTGTGGAGGGTGTATCGCAGTGTACCTCTAACTATTGAATTTGAGGTAGTTGCACCCTTAGTAAGCATCATTGTTGATTATCAAGCCTCTCACAAAAGTTAGGGGATCTTATTCCGAGACTCCTTCATTCTTCGCAAACGATTTTTAAGTGGTGCAAGGGAGGTTCCTCACTAGCAGGATGATGTGTATCAATTTATATCATTGGGAAACAGATCAAGGTCTTGATGTCTCATACTTCAGGGCTATACCCTAGAATGACAGTAGAATTCTAAGCTTGAGTTTTGTGGTTGTTAGCCATTAAAGAAGTGTAATCATCTATCACTGATACTTTGTTTCCCACATAAGATGCCAAACTGTTTCTGACATAAAATTTATGATTATAAAGTGATAATTTAATGTCTCGGTATTGTATGAAAATTTAACACAAACATAGATAATTAAAAAATAATAGGAGAAGACATCATGATTTTTTATGTGAAAAAAATAAAAAGGTAAAAATCACCACGTTTAACCCAGACCAAGTATTCCACCATAAATGTATAACTACAATGATGCACCATATTTTCGACAATTAGGATGGAATGGTTACAATCATGGTTTTAAAAATTGGACTGAAAAGACCAGTTCAATCAATTCAACCATGAATAGGTAATTCAACAAGATCGATCTTAGCTTAGAACCATTTTTGCATAAAATCGGGATTGAATCGGGAACCAACATTAAACTGACAAACCAATGGGCTGATACAACTTTTAAGGAATCAATTGATTCAAATACTATCAAATTTTAGCATTTTGATTTTGATCAGATGACCAAATATAAGATAATTAAACAAAAAAAGAGAAAATATCATGTCATAAATTTTTTATTTAGAATATTGTTCGAAAAATTCACAGTATTATCTTAAATTAAAAAATAATTTACTGAAACAATAAAATAGATATTAATATATCATTATTAAATTATTTAAATTTTCTCAAAATAATTCAAATGTTTATTACACTGTTCGATTCAACTTCCAGTTGAACCCCAGTTGAACCATCAAACCTTAAGCCTTCCCTTTTTCCAGTTTAATATCCAATCTGATTTCGACAACCATGGTTACAACACTATACCAAGTATAACACTTGTCTGTGCATAATGTACTAAACACTTTAGAAGACTAGAAAATTTTTTTATATTTTGAAATGGAGCGGTTGAAAGTATTCAATGTTGGATCTTCCACTATGTTAGTTTCTTCTCTGCATTCAAGATACTTCATAACACTGTATTCAGAATACTTTCATGCATTGTATTCAGAGATAAATCATTACACAATAGGGTTTGTTGATGGCTATGAACAAGGGGTTACCAACAGTGGTCGACGGCGATCGGCTGAAGATGGTCAGCGGGCGATGAACGATGGTGGTCGTCAACTGTGAGGGTTGAAAGTTACTGACGGGTCTTCAATCCAAAACAAAACTAGAATTTAACTCATTTTTTCCCTCAAGTGAAGAGAGATGATCTATTTATAGGCTTCATAAGAGATCAATTTAGTCATTTGGCAAACAACTCCCAAAACCAACCGATCAAACGACTCATCTTGATTCCCTTTGATTATAAGTTTATTTAATGATCTGTGCACTTTAATAATCTCAAAATTGAGTGATCTAGTTCTCATTAGATTTCTCTCATCGAGACTCTCGCTTTGACTACTTGTACATCAAATTTGGAGTTCATTTGACCCTTAAATTAACTACTCAAATCCTTCAAATGTGGTTCAATTTTTTATTCGAGCTTGATTGGGCTTGGATTGAACTAATTTAGATATCTCTAGGTTCATCTTGTTGAGACAATTAGTTTGACTATATGTTTAATGCAATTTGGATCTAGGCATTGGGTGGGTGGTCATATGAGGTTGTCAAAAGCCCATTTGAATGAGCAAGCTTGACTATGAAAAAATAGAAATTTAGCGGGCTCAACCCAGCCCCAACCAATTTTGACTTATTTAAAACCCGAAAGGCCCGACTGACGAGAAGCCCAACCCGCCCAATGACCAGGTCTCATATGTAATGTTCGTGATTGTAAACTTTCGAGCTAATTTATTTTTTTTTTTTTTATTTACGGCATACATACTCAAATTCTTATGTTTAAACATATTGAGATCCTTTCAACCATTCATATTACATAATTTTTTTAATATTTTATATCAACAACTATAATGCTGTTGAATATTAGTTAAAGCAAGCATAAAAGTAAGTTTTTGTTTCAGTATGACAAAAGCTAGCATGACAAATTGGTAGAGCTAATTTGTTTGGTACGAAAAAAAGTAATATAGAGACTCATTCCAGTTAATTTTAAGTAAAATCAACCTAACTTAATTTTCTTCCTAACTAAGGGAAATGAGAATGAGTTTTGGTATAAAAAATTAAATTTCTTTCAAGGCCCACACACTGAACCGACACATTTAATGAGCTGGTAAAACTATGAAATTGTAAATAAAAACCCATCACAAGTTCAACCTGAGCTGGCTTTTATTGGTAAGACCAAATAAGCTCAACACATGCCAAGTTTGGTCCACCCAATGTCTGTCTGTTGAAATTGGAGCTCAAGATGATTTTTAATTTGAATCGAAATGATTTTTTTAAAAAAAATTACACCGGGACTCAAGTTAGATGAAAAATTTGTTAATGATGCATTAAATATATAACTAAATCGCTTGTGTGGTCATTTACTCTATATATATTAGTTTAACAGGAAATGGTAGAAGTGAAAAAAGTTAATGAAAAATATAGAGTAAATGACCACACAAGCCATTTAGTTATCATTCATCTGCTCGATCAAGAGTTGGCAGTCAGAGCACCACATATTCATAAATAAGAAAACTAATTTAAAGTAAATAAAATCCTTTCTCCTTCGTCCGCTTTTTTCTCTTCAATTAACCGGGGCGGTGACTCCGGTCCGCGTTTAGACCGGATGGGGTATCACGACCGGTCCGCAGAAGGGACTCGTCCTGAACAGCGGGCCTATTTCGTATCCGCGTGTAATGTCTGCAACCGATCGCCGCCGATCTGACCACCCTGGTAACCTTACTCCTCAATTCCTTTCTTCCTCGCCTTTCCTACGTCTCTCAGATCTTCAAGCCTTCGGCGCAGATCGCGTTCCCGTCCTTCGCCGCTTCTTCTACATCTAGTTCCCACGCTCCCTCGCAATCCCCAGATCTCCAAACCATTCCCATTCTTCTCTAATGGGTTCCGCAGATCATATTCCCAACTCTACTCACCCTCCATTCAAGATCTTCATTGGTTACGACCCCCGCGAGGATGCCGCTTTCGAAGTATGCCGCCATTCTCTGTTAAAACACTCCTCCATCCCCCTCGAGGTCTCACCCATCATCCAATCCGATCTCCGCGCCGCTGGTCTCTACTGGCGAGATCGTGACCCAACGGAGAGCACTGAGTTCTCTTTCACCCGATTTCTGACCCCGTGCCTTTCCGGATTTCACGGCTGGGCCATGTTCATCGACTGCGACTTTCTCTACACCGCCGACATCGCTGATCTCGTTGCCCTTCTCGACGATCGGTATGCCGTCATGTGCGTTCATCACGAGTACGCTCCTAAAGAAACCACTAAGATGGATGGTGCGGTACAGACTGTTTACCCGAGGAAAAACTGGTCCTCAATGGTACTGTATAACTGTGAACATCCTAAGAATCGGATTCTTACTCCCGAGCTTGTTAGTAAACAGTCCGGTGCGTTTCTGCACCGATTCTTGTGGTTGGAGGACGACGAGATTGGATCTGTGCCTTTTGTGTGGAATTTTCTTGTTGGGCATAATCGGGTAGATGAGAATGATCCGTCCACGTTTCCGAAGGCGCTCCATTACACATCTGGCGGGCCTTGGTTTGAGAAATACAAAGATTGTGAATTTGCTGATTTGTGGCTCAAGGGATTAGAAGAAATGACGGAGAAAAAGTATGTTGCTTATTGATTTCTGCGGCGAATTCGTGTTTCTCCGACTTTATTATTATTTTAGTCGCATTGTATTTGTTTCTTATTTTTTAACATTTCAAATGATGATGGTAGTAATTCTGGTTTTGAAATGTCGAGCGATTTTGTACTCAATCTTTCCAAAATTCGAGATTTGGAGAGTTTGTATCAATGTTTTTGTTATGCATCAGAATAATTTACTCTTTTCATGGGGCGCTCGCTTTTTAATTATTTCTATTGTTTTTTTTTTTTTATCTTTTTGCTAGTGATAATTTCCTTGCTTATGTTTGATCTTGGTAGGTTAAACTTCGGCAATAGCTGAGATGAATTTTGAGGATTGTGATTCTTTTTTTAACTTGATTGACCTCTGATCTATGCTACAGAGCAAGGGGGACTGATGGGTTGATGTTGACTAAGGGTCTGTTTGGGGCAGCTGTAGCTTATCCAGCTTCTGTCGATAAGCAGTTTATTCTGATAATTTGCTTAGGAGCAGCGGATCCAGATAAATTATTTGGTTGTTTGGTTTGTGAGTCTGGAAAACAGCTGATTCTGGATAAACAATCATTCTGCCCCTATTTTAGATAAACTGTTTAGTTGTTTGGTTTGTGCTGTATGTAGAAAAATGATCTATTATGCAAATGTTTTTTTTTTTCTTCTTTTTCTCTATTCTAACCATTGGTCTCCATTGTATTCCTTTGAAATTAGAAAGTATTTTGTGAGAATGTTAATTATGCATGGGGCATTTACATACATACCATCAAATCCTTTATATTTATATAGATAACACCTAAACTTTTACTACTTACATTTATGCTTCATATCACATAAAAAATATCACATTTATAACTACACTATAAATGACCATCAAGCCTCTCAAACCTACATAATCGTAAAAGAAGCAAATTACAACAACATTTGATAAAACATATTTATAAATCCACGTAACAGTTATATAAGAAGTCTATATAATTGCATTTCCTGGAGCAACTTGATGTAGAGAGAACAGCGGCAAAATTCTTACCGCTACTGCTGAACGATTACTGGCCATCATGTGGCCAAATAAAAAAAATATATAAAGCATATTTATAAATCATATGTGGCCAAATAAAAATACATAACTCTGCAACGGTATAATTTGGAACCACTTGCTACCAAACTCTTAATTTTTTTAAGAGCAAATGCAAAAAGTTTGATTGCTTAAAAAATGAAAAAAAGAGGGTAATTACATACATACCACCCAATTCTTATGTATTAACATATCTAACACCTAAAATTTGATTTTTACATCTATACCACTCAGATCTTTTCATGCATAAGGAGTATATAAGTAAATATCAAATTTTAAGTATTGGAAATGTAAACATATAAGAATTGTGTGTTATGCATGTAAAACTTTTAAAAATAGAAGGGCATTTACATACATACCGCCCAATTCCTATCTATTTACATATCTAACATCAAAATTCCACATTTTACATTTATACCGTCCAAATCATTCATTACATCAACTAAAAATGTTTGCATCAAACAGAAAATACAAAACTACACCATTTTAAAATGCAAAATGCTTTAAACAGTTTAAGGACCAATGAAAAACAGTCTCATGATCGAGCAATTTCGTCCGCTATCTGGTCTCGGAATGCGGTCATTTCCCTTGCACCTTCACATTTGCGATTGTAAGCATGTTCGAATTCTTCCTGTGGTATGGGATGTCCGACAATGAATTCAAATGCTTCTTGTGGAATCTGATGCAGGTCTTCTTCTACAGATGCAAAGTCCACATCAGAGCAAGAGTTGTGGCGTCGGATGTAGTTGTGCAGCACCATGGTTGCCACAACTATTTGTACTTGCTTCGGAAATGGGTAGGTTGGCATGTCACATAATATCACCGGTCTCTTCGTCCATACCCCGAATGACCTCTCAATGACACCGCGTAAAGAGGAGTGTCATTTGTTGAACATTTCCTTTCTGCCACGTGCAATCCCACTTGACCTCTCATAGTCGGGAATGTGATACTTTGTGTCAGCATAAGGCTTTAGATAACCCATTTGTAAGAGATATCCGACGTCAACTGGATAATATTTACCTGCACGAAATACATAATTTAGTAACGACTCATAAATATCTAATATATTTGATATAATTACATACCATGAGGGGGTACGAGAAGTAATGAGTTCGACATCTTGTTGCAAACTTAAAAACACGACTATTGTGTGTGTTGCCTTCCCATCCGACCATCACAAATGTGAAACACATGTTAAAATCACAAGCGACCATGACATTCTATGTGGGAGAACCACATCGTGCAATGTAGGTCACCTTGTCAGTGCCAGATACACGTGCATCAACGTGAGTTCCATCAATAGCTCCTATACAATCCTAAATTTAATAATGTATAATCTATTAATGATTGAGAGGTAACTAATTTTAATATAGAAATGAGATGTTTAAGATATATTTGAAGAATGACATGTAGCGAGGGTCATTCGCAATTTGTGTCGGGATGGATTGAAATGTAGGATCCTTAGGCTTAACAAACTTAGAGACTAAACTTACTAGAGCATTCAGACCAATAGAGAAATACCTACTGATAGTCTCTGATGAATGTTGAAATCGCTCCATGACTCCTCTAATGGACTCATTCTGAGATAATATATAGTGTTTTTGCTAGCACCTCTCTTGATGTCATTTTGGTCGAGCCATTCAAATCATGTTGGTGTTGTAGTTCATAGAGCAGATCAGTGAAAATCTATTTCGTCATTCGGAACATGTTTGCGAAACGTGTCGGATGGCCTTGTAGTAACTCACCAACCTATTTATCGCCAACATATCACGATGTTATACATGGAGTTTGGCCGATATATGTGAGGTAGTAGTCGAATAACAAAGTAAGAATAAACACAATTTTTCTAACATATTGCAATTGTTCTGGATTCATCCTACGAAAATTAGTTTAAAGAGAATAGTTAAAACATTCAACCATTTAAAGGCATCCATATAACATATAACCACATAAGATATGAGAACTAAAATATTAACTATAAGGATTGCATATAAGAAAAACTCTAGGAAAAAAATAGTGATCCCTGTCACGACATTACAAACAGTTATGAGAAAACAAAACGACAAGCTTTCAAAACATTCAGTTTTCCAAGAAGGAACGTAAGAAATTGACTTGGTATTCTGCTTCTAACTTCGCGAAAAATTCTCTACGGATTGGATCTTGTAGTAACTTAACATAATTGAGATATAATTTCTTGTCCGCCTTAACCTCAGCATGTGTATTTAGGATTCGAAGGCACTCCTCAACGGATATATCCTGTGATGAAGCAAGCTTAACAGTGCAGGATTCAACAAGTTTTTCGATTGTGCTTCTGACGAATGCGGCTCCTTTCTTCCTTTTCTCCACCCTACACCATTTTGGAACGGATGATGATTCCACTGACCTATGGATTTTGCAGGGCACTTCTCCTGAGCCACATACATTATCAGTTCCAAGAACAGCAGCTGTGCCAATGAAGTTAGGTTCAGATGGGGTGAAAGCATGTGCTCTCGTTGCAACAACCCCACTGAACATACCATCCAACTTCTCTTCCATTGTTGGATCAATGTCATTCATTTTGAATTTCTTAGTTGTTGGCACGACTTGCACGACATAGAAAATTGAATTACTTAAATCAGTTCAATATAGCTAAAATTTAAATAAGGAAATGGTATAAGGTAAGTTTTTATCTCTAGTTTCTCAGCTCACCAATCCTCGGGAGCATCTATGATTCGCTTCGTTGGATCCCAGCCCAAACTTGTAGTTCCCCTCTTAACTTCTTTCCAAAATTTTCAATCCTTCTTTAATTGATCTCATTTTTTCTTAAATTTCATCCTGTCATAGTCTCTACCTGTCAGTTCCTTGAATTCGACAATAAGATTTTGCTAACATTTTTTGTTAAAATATGTTGTAGGTCTATTTCCTAGCTCCACCTCCTTAAGACAGAGCTCACATAAAATATTTGTTGCTTCCCTATCCCACATGACAGATGATCCAACTTGATTGTTCTTATTCATTGCAGTCCTTACTAGTGAAATGTCAAATAAGAAAAAAATGCATTTAATAACATGAGCATAAAAAATCCAATAATGCTACAACAATTTCACATAAAAAATCCACTAACTTGAGCATACAAAATCCAAAAATCAAATAAAGTCTTAAACATTGAAGAAGACCTTAATATTAGAAAAATATTTGGGAAAGAATTTGTGATATGAACTATTTCACATTGAGTTAATACTATCACTATAAAAAAATATGTTAAGTTTCCTAACTATCGCTATAGGGGTGCCATTGAGTCGTGTTTAAAAATGTAGAACTCCACACAAGAAAATATTAACACATTATTTTTTTTGAATGTAAATAGACAGAGAGAATATGCAGAAGAAGAAGATTAAAATAGAGAATACAACCACTCAATTTAATAGTTTATTGCATAAAAGTGAATGAGGTCCTTGTCGGGAAAAGGTTTAGCAAGAAAACAAATCAGCACACAATTTGAATTACATAATAAAAAGATTAAAATATCACTTGTAGGAAAATTATTGTTTGCATCATGGACGACAACACTTTAACGCCACAACAATGAAAGGCTTGGAACTGTAAACCATGCAATTTATCTCATATAAATACAAATTTGTGAAGCTGGATGCCGAAAGGAGTCATTATACTAGATTCAAAGTGACATAAATGTTCATACCTGGATGCCGAAAGGAAGCTGAGAGCGGCAATGTCAAGACGCGATCGAAATGGCGAACAGAGGCAATGGCGAGATGCTATCGGGATGGCGAACAGAAGCATTGATCGCGATCTAGGGCGAAACTTCAGGATCACGATTTAGAGCAGAGCGGGGGAGGAGAAGATTAAAAAAAGAATAAAAGAGTGAAGAAGAGAGAAGAGGATAGCAATTTCTTACCACTCTCGGGTGATTGGGGGAAGTGCGGAGGAGCGGCACCGAGAATCATTGTGCACTTAGAGCGGGCACCGAGAATGCATCGCGCGGGAGAGGGGCAAGTGGTAAAAGGATACCGAGGGGGGCGTTCGGAGCGTTGATCGCAGGGTTATACCCGCAATCATGTATCCACTAAATTAGAGACATCATTTTCTTATAAGCAGTGCAAACATACAAAAAAACCAGTACGACGGCATTTTCAAAAACGACGCCGCACTTATAAGCTGCCCCAAATTAGGCCTAAATAATTGAAAAAAATTTGGAGTATTTAATATAAAAATTTACGGTTAAATATATAAACTGACTTTTAAGTTTGTTTAGTTTCCTCTAGATGTAAAATTCTAATTCCACCATGTTTTATCATATGTTATTTGTCATGTATATATTATTACATCCTTCTAAGGGGTTCCGTGTCGCAGGTGAGGACTTGAAATTTGACAAAGATCTTATATTTGTGGAAGAGAAGTAGAAGAAAAAAATGGACGTGAGCTGTGAGGTTTGAGCAAGGTCTTAGGGATTGTGTATTGAGCTTGAACTTTCTGCAAGTAGGAAAAAATAACTCTGCGTAAATTTCCCTAATTATGTCAAACTTAAGTGTGGTTGTGTTTTCTTCATGAATTCTGAGTAGTTTTCTTTATATTTTTCCTTAAAATGATAAATGATTGAGTGTTGGACGGAAATTGTGTGAAGTATTAATCTTTAATGTTGGAATAAGTTGTGATGATTATAAACCTTGTATTTCATTTACTTCTTGATTTAACCAATCAAGATGTTAATATCTGTTGTGAGAATATATAAGATCTGAGATGATATTGTCTCAATCAACAAATGTTAAGAATCAAATGAGATTGTATGGATGAGAATGTAATTTATATGATTGAGTGCAAATCAATAGGGAAATAAACTTTAAATGGTGCAAAATTAGAGGTCTTTAGAGTGACAGAAGCCTTCAATTTGGTTTATAGTTTTAGGTTTTGATACAAGATGTTAGCCCCCAGGTGGAGAGAGAAGAGGGAAGTCTAGAGTAAGAGCTAGTATCTCCCTACCTAACTCGTCCTCAAGACTATTCAAACTTTAAATTAGCCAATATTTTTTATAGCATCTCTCGTAAGGGTAAAGAATATTATTGCTCCTATTTGGCACAACACAATTTGAAACTTCCACAATAGAATTCCTATACTTATTAACGATTCATGATAAGAAAAAAAATAATTCATTTATATTGTCTTCATCTTACAAATATCTAGTTAAATTTAATTAGTTGTTTACTTTACTTTCAATTATAAAAAATTTACAAAAAGAATCAGACTTTAATTCCTATTATTGCATCTATAGTTTGAGTAAGAATATTTTGCTAAGTATAATTTATTATTTAATTTATTCTGATTTTAGTTGTATATTGTTTCTTCTCCTTGTGGGTTCAATATTCTGGGTTTAATCAAAAAGTCCTATATTACTTGATAACGATATGTATACTTGCGTAGTATCCCATATTTAAATATAATAATTGTATTATCTTTTGCTTAGAAGTCAATTTTTTGCCTAGTTGTTGCTGGTGATCAAGTTTTTGGCAATCGTTACAAAGTAAGAAATATAAATAATGAAAAATTAAGATTATAACCGCATACATCGTATTGACATATAAAATCGGTATCAATCACCACAATTTTGTCAGACCGTTACGTACAGTTTTGTTCATGAACAAAAGCAACATCCTATTTGGAAAACAGATAGATATTGTTGGACTCGGGGAGTTCAGATGTTCAGTTGCAATTCCACTACCGGTTGGTTCAGTGTTGATTCTAAAAGGAAATGGAGCAGACCTAGCAAAACACTGCATTCCTTGAGAGTCACGCCGCAGAGTCTCAGTTACATTGCAAAGAATGGATGACAGTAAGATACCATATGGATTCCAACTAGATCCAAAATTGGAAGAACTACGCCGGTATAAGCTATGAGATGACTATACCTTTAAGTATACGCAAAAGGACCTTCGTCCCGAAGCGTGGCTTAGAAGGTTAGCTTGACCATGAGCTTACCCCAGGCGATGGTCAGAGAAGAGAGGAAATGACATATGATATTTTAGATGTACTCAATATGTTGCTTTATTTTGACAGTTCCAACATAAGTGCAGTTGTACTACATGTTTGGAGAAAAGTTTAATAAAGTTTATTTCAAGATTTCACATATGTTGTTAATTAGTCTCTTTTTTTTTGATTGATGAAAAGCTGCATTTCCATGCGTTGGTCCTAAATTATAACAAACAAAGAACGATACAAAAAAAGGAATCTAATAATGAATGAAAATTAAAATTCAAAGTTAAAGAAAATAAAAATTAAATTAAAATTGATAATCTTGATAATAACAGTAATGATAAGAAATGGTAAATTATTTTTCTTGAAATCCTACACTCTTCACGACACAAATTCCACACAATTTTCACTTTCGTAACACAAATTCTACCGTCTACATGATTTTTTTCACAATCCTCACGAAGTTTCACACTCTGCACAAGATCCCACAATTTTCTGCACTCTTTCCATGAATTTTTGCACTCACAATGCTCCTGGGATCAATACCTGAATTCTAATTCTCATCTCTTGAGATAGGTGTGAGACCCTCTTAAATAGATTAAGGCATCCTATTCTCATCATTTCGAGATCGATGTGAGACCCCCTTAAATGGGTTAAGGCTTCTGATTCTCATCCTTTCGGGGTTGGTACCTAAATTTCAATTCCCATCTCTTGAGATAGGTGCGAGACCCCCTTAAATGGGTTAAGGCATCCTATTCTCATCCTTTCAAGATCGGTGTGAGACTCCCTTAAATGGGTTAAGGCTTTCGATTCTCATCCTTCCGGGGTTGTGATACGCCTAAAAATATACTATTTTTTATGATTTAGTTTATAATGATATTTCACTTTAAAGGTATGTTTTCTTGTTTTTTTGGTTTAGGTACATCAAATTGAAGAATTTGGAGTGATTGGAGCAAAAGGAATAAAAATGGACCAAAACAGAGCAAATCGAGAAAAACGGGTCAAATCGGGGCACACCGAGCCATGGGGACCTAAACCGGACACTTAAGTTCCTGTGCCCGATGCTTAAGTGCCCAAAATGGTGCTTAGGCACCACCAGACAGAGAGGGGGGTGCTTAAGCACCCTAGAATCGGCGCTTAGGCGCCGGTGACGATTTTCAACATAACTTCTAGAATATAGGTCGAATTTGGACGATTTTTGAAGCGGTGCTTCGTGAATCTCTTAGGGAATTCATTGGAATTGATCAAATAGACTTTCTAGAAGAATTTGGGGTGGTTATATAGAGTTTTGAAGAGGCACTTAAGGCGTCATTTGGAAGATTCAATGAATATGGATAGTTTTGAAGAGACATTTAAGTATCTCTTGGGAAATTATAAAAAATGACTTGGAAATGTTTTTAAATTAACTCTTAGACTCTTAAATTAATTTAAAGAGGAGAACAAGACTTGGAGAAGAAGAGAAGAAGGCTTGGGCATGAGCCCCAAGCGGGGCGGCAAGGTGAGAGAGAAAGAGAGAGTGAGAGAGATTTCTTCTTTTCTTTTCACTTTGTTCTTGGAGAGAATTGTAAGGAGATTGCTTTTGTATACAAGGAGAGTTTGATTTCTATCAGAGATAAGTATTTTCATTGTATTTTGATTTGAATTTAGTACTTTGTTTGTATGGTTTTCAAAGTCTTGTTCAATGAAAGTTCTTGTTGATTTCTCCATGTGATAGTGAGTAGTTTTCTTTACTCTTCCCTCTTATAATGAATTAGTATGCATGTGTAGGATATAGAATTTAGTAGAGTGAGAATATATTGGATAACTTTTACTTTTTTCTTCATTCACATACAAACTTGATCAACTTGCATATTAAAATCTGTTGTGAGAATATGTAAGATCCGGGATGATATTGTCTTAATCAATTGTGGTAGAATCACATGAAATTGTGTGGATGAGAGTGTAGTCCATATAGTTAAGTGCAAATAAATAGGAAAATAATCTTTCATGGGTGTAGAACTAGTGGAATTTCGAGTGACAGGCTAAAACCCCCTAATTTGATCTTTGTTCTAGGTTTTGATGCGAGATGTTAACCTCTAGGTGGAGGGATAAGAGGGAACTCTAGAGTGAGAGCTAGTATCTTCCCTGCCTAGCCTGTCTTTAGAAATATTCGAACTTTATATTACCAATATTATTTATAGCATCTCTAGTAAGGGTAAAAAATATAATTGCTCCTTTTTTATCACAATCTCTCTCACTACTTGTTTTACTTTTACACATATCACTACATTCATTGCATAAGAAATAGTACTTTTAATATATTGGTTTTCACTAAGTATTTTAATTTAGAAGTAGAAGTAGTATTTTAGTGATAGTTGTAGGATAAAATCAAAACCAAACTTTTATTAACCTTCCAAGCTAGGGTGTTTTATTCTAAACTAGAATTTCTCTTAAAAGTCGCCGTGATTAACCTCGATCTCCGTAGGATCGATATTTGGGGCTTAATCAGAAAACTCTATATTATTTGATAATGATACGTATACTTGCGTAGAACCCCTAGAAATATAATTGAAATCTTACTTTGCTTGGGATCAAATTTTGGGTGTCATTACCGGCGATTAAAATCTTCAAGTAGTGGTGTCAACTTCTTAAATTCTGCATATAAAAAAGAATATCGGGATCAAGTTTTTGGCGCCGTTGTTGGGGATTGCAACGGTTGATCTTGACTTTTAGGAGAATTTTAGTTGAAATAATTAGGCTTAGACTTGGAAACTGTATTGTTGTAAAAACTATTTTTGTGTGAAAAGTGTTTTTTTGTATGAAAAGTGCTGTGAAAAAAACTGTTTGTGTAAAAAACAAGGTGTTTGTGAAAATATTTTATAGTGTTGAATATATTTTTTATTTTATTTGTTTAATTATTAATGGATTATTTATTGTGTTGCGTATGTGAAACAAAGGATCTGTAAGACTTGTGTCTTATGATCCTGAGTTAGAAAAAAGGGGAAAAATTAAAAAAACTGAAAGAACTTAAAAAACTAGAAATGGAAATGAAAAACATTCAAAATAATAACTTAGAAAATCATCATAAATCATTGAGGGATTATATAAATCCTATGATAGATGAAATTCACTCAAGTATACAAACCTCTGTCGTAGAAGCTAACTTGTTTAAAATAAATCCATAGATTATCCAACTAGTGCAGAACAACCAGTTTGGGAGAACTCCTTTGGAGGATCCCTATTTACAGCTATCAAATTTTCTAGAACTTTATGCTACATTTCGTTATAACGACATGTCGGACTATGCTGTTAGACTAAGGTTTTTTCCTTAGTCACTAAGGAATAAGGTTAAATGTGGTTATACTCATTAGCACCTGGCTCAATTAAAAATTGGGAGGAGTTATCTCATAAATTCTTAGCAAAGTAGTTTCCACCTTCAAGGACTACAAAATTTAGAAACGATACTATCTCATTTTTTCAAATAAAGGGGAATTAATATACGAAACCTGGAAAAGATTTAAAGAACTCCTAAGTAAGTGTCCATACCATGCTCTACTTGATTGGTTAATCATTTAATCTTTTTACAATGGGTTAGTACGATCCCTTAGGTCTACAATTGACGCTGTCACTGGTGGGTCATTAATGTCAAAACCATTTGATGTAGCATATGCGTTAATTGAATAAATGGCTACAAATGAATTTCAATGGCCCTCTGCAAGGAAAAATCCTAAAAAGGTAGCCAATGTTCATGACACAGACGCGTTTGTAATTCTTGCATCTCAGGTTGCTACAATATCAAGGAAGTTGGACCAACTTGGAATGAACCAGCCTCAATTCACTTTAGTAAGTGAGTAAAGTTCATTAGGGCATATGATTGATTCTAACTTATTATATGAGACTTTAAATACCATAAACAACCTGTATTCTAACTTTTACAACTCAGGTTAGAAGAACCATCCTAATTTTAACTGGTATCATACTATTTGGGGTGGAAACCAACAATGGGAAAATAATCATGCAAATCCTAAGTTGGAATAATCAAGAGAACACAAACTATATAGCTTCATATCCACCAAACTCTAACAATGATCAACTGATTGAGGATAAGATGATGTCTATAGAAGAAGTGGTATTGCAAATGAGAAACTAGTTACAAGGTCAAAATGCTGTGATTAGAAACATAGAGAATTAATTGGGACAAATTACCAATTCACTTGGCAATAAACCCCAAGGAACACTTCCTAGCAACACTGAGATCAACCTTAAAGAGAAAAATGATGAAAAAATAGACACTATCCAATTAAGAATTGGAAGAGAGATAGAGGGTGTGGTTAGAAAAGAGAAAGAAATTGTGAGAGAAATAAGGAAATTAAAAGACCTAAAGAACATGTTTCTAAGGATCTGGAAAAATTAATATCTCCAACTAAAATCAATTTAGAAAGACCAACCACCTCCATTTCCCAAAGACTTAGAAAATATGTGTTGGATAAACAATTTTCAAAGTTCATGGAAGTACTTAAGATGTTAACAATAAATATTCTTTTTGCTAAAAATTTGGAACAAATGCCTAGTTATGCAAAGTTTATGAAGGAGATATTAAACAAAAAAAGAAAATTTGGGGATTACGAGACACACTAAGTGTGGAGTGCATCGCTATACTTCAGAAAAAGCTTCCTAAAAAACTTAAAGACCTTTATGCGATTTAGGATCGAGCATTAATGTGATGCCTCTATCAATATTTAGAATGTTAGGTTTAGCTGATATTTCTCCCACTACTGTAACCCTTCAGTTAGCTGATCGATCTATCATTTATCCAAAAGGGGTTATAGAAGACATGCTTGTTAAAGTTGATAAATTTATCTTTCTTATGGACTTTATTGTATTAGATATGGATGAAGATAAAGAAAATCTAATAATTTTAGGGAAAATTTTTCTTATTACCGGACAAGCTATGATAGATGCACAAAAAGGAGAGTTGACTATGAATATTAATAACCATGAAGCCACTTTTGATGTTTTAAAGGCTATGAAGTATCCAGCTGAGAGAAAAGATGATGATTGTTTTTGGATCGATGAAATTGATTATCTAAGTAAAGACCATTTACAAGAAAGTTATGAGAGTGAGTTAACAGATGAGATCGAAATGGACTTTCATGATGAGTTGAAAATGTTGCTTAAAGAAAACTGTATGCATGTTCAGAAGAGGTGTGAAATGATGGACGTTACCAAAAATAGTAAAATTATAATTCCATCTGTTGAAAAATCTCATGAACTTAAGATGAATGTACCCCATACAATTTTAAAGTCGACCTATTTAGAGAATTCGTCTACATTACCAGTCTTTATATCTTCAAATTTGACTCAATCACAAGAACCTGAATTGTATAATGAAATCAATAAAAGATCTCCTAAGAAAGAGTTATTCAAAATCACAAAATGGCATATTTCATGGTATACAGATAAAATGAATGAGATTCTGATGTTGGGGCAACCAGAGTAAAAATTGGATACATCGGGTCGTCGATGTTATACCAAGCACTTCGTGGGAGACAACTCATGGTTATCTTTGCTATCTATTTATTGTGATTGTTGTTATGTTAGATTGGATAATAGTGAGATGTTGGAATTTGATCTGTGTTTGATGTGTAAGAGTGGATTGGATTAATGTTGTGAGGTAATTCCTTCGTCATGACTAGATTTGTATATGATTTCTAGTAGTAACAAGTTGACAAGCCTGTTATGACTTAGTTCTTAACCAGAGCTGAGCATTACCTTGAATCATGTAGTGTTTGGACTTGAGACACTCCATGTAAACTCTATTACTTCCTTTATGTGACTTTGTCTTCACCGGGTAAGGTCATGAACTTACTTAATGAATAACATCTGGATGAACTGCACTATATTTACCAGATTGTGTATGCCTTAGACTTAGAGTAACCCTGAAAGTGGTAACACATGAAGTAATTCTAGTCCATAGGTGATAATGATACAAAGTTTTATAATACACCCACTTTATTAGTGTAGTTTCTTCTATTATAAATTGAAAGTAAGGAGAGGAAATGTGAGTAGAAGGGAGATCAAATCAACCTCAGTCGTTGTTTGTTTATGAATCTGTGAGTCTATGTATTGGAGTTTGTGTGTCTATTTTTGTAAGTCAAGTTAAATGAGTCTTTATAGATGACAAAAATTATCTCAATATTTTAGTTAGCATCCAAAAATTTCTTTATGAAGTTTAAAATGTGTTACTGTTTAGTCTTCAGTTTGTACCTGCTTTACTATTTAAAATTCCCTTATAGTGTTATGTCAAGCATTTTTAGGCTAGATTTACTTTTTATTGAAATATTCTACCATGTGTTATTTTTTGATATTTTTGTAGGATGTGCAGTAAATTTTAAAAGTGATATTTCCTTGCCGCATATTTTTGTACTTCGTTGATACATATGTTTGAGCTTACGTTGGGGGGGAAAGAAAAATGTTTCAAATTTAAACTTTACTTGTTTTCAAAATTACTACAAATAAATTTGTATTTTATTTCTAATGATTATTGTTATGTGGAGTCATCTTAAGGATGTAAGAATTTTAAGTATAAAAATGGAGTAGGAAAACTTAGTTGATATTTTTTGGTGAAAAGGGTGAACCTAGAGTTCAGGATATTTATTGGAGAGCTTAGGAAAATGAATAACTATCTTTAGTATGAAAAATTGTATTTTTGAAAAATTAAACATTCATAGAATTTTTTTTTAAAACATTTAAGGTTCTCTTAGAAAGTATTTTAATATATATATATATAT
>JXCR01042046.1:40746-55500 GCA_002079205.1 Phalaenopsis hybrid cultivar
ATATATATATATATATATATATACATATATAAATATGCATCATGTTTTCAAACATATTTTGAAATTAATGCTTATATAGCTTAGATCATACGTAAGGTCAATTTTTTAAATCTTTTGTTTGCTTAAAATCGTCATTTAGTGGCACGTATTAGAGTTCTTAGAACCTTTAAATGGGGCCATGAATGGTGACCTCATCAAAAAAATATGTCAAGCCTTAGCCACACTTTTGCTCATACTCAGATGCATGTCTTAGGACAACTAGTTTTATATGCTTGCTAGAATGGGTAAGGGGTAGTTAGATTTTTCATATGCCCTGGCCATTGTTCTATGCTTAGTGCTTAGCCAATTAATTTATTTGATGCCTTTGAGTGTTTACTAATATTAGTTATTTTTATGTGATTTTACCTACATGTTATTATTCTTTTTTGCTTACTTTTTTATCTCATTTTTCATGATTGTTTGCGTATAGAAGATATTTTGTGTTCTTTTGTAGGTTATAGCTATCAAACACAAAAAATATAGTCAAAATGAGTGAAAAAGTGTTATTTAGCATAGTTACGCTTAATCTGGGCGTGACCATGCCAGAATTGGTGCGACCACCACAGTTTCGGGCTTGACCATGCCGGTTCCATCCATGGTCTTGCCTCCAGACAGTCATATTGTGTATCGAAGGGTATTTTCGTACCAATTTTTGCTAGATCTTTAAATATGAAGCTAGGGCACAGATAGAAAATATCTTTTGGAGGAGGAGAGTTGGAGATGAATGGAGAAGAGTTTTCGGAGAGTTTTTCCTTAGGATTCTCTTCCTCCTATGAAGTTGAGGTGTTAAGGGTGTCTTCCACCTTTTTCTTTTTTGTATTTTCTTATATTTTCTAAGAGATTGTTGTATGAGAGAGGAGTTGACTACTACAGAAGATGGAGCAAATTGTGTTGTAAGTTCTTACTTTCAGTTTTTACTTGTAATGATGATTTTCATGAAATGTTTCTTTTTCTCCCTAAGGAGCATTATTCAGCTCCAATTTTATTGCAAGAATTACAAAGATTGGAAGGTGCCCCAACCTACCATCTATAAAACACACACAAAAAAAGAAAAAAAGGGGTTCATATCCAAAAGAAGGAAAATACAACTCACCCACACTATAAAAAAAGAAAACAAGATTAAGAAAGATCATTACAGGCTAAAGCCAACATCTCATAAGGAAAATAGAAAAAAACATTAGCAGATGACATCCTTAATCCAAACTTTGTAGCCCAATGAGCCACTGAATTGCCTTCACGATGAGTATGAGATCAAATCACATTTAATTTATCAGATATGGCAAGAATCCTTTTAATCTACAACAGAATATTCCAAGGAGGTTCTTGTGTAAACCTGCAACACTTCCAAAGTATCAAAGAATCAACCTCAACAATTATATCTCTTAGGCCTAGCTTCAAAGCAACCATAAGCCCAAAAATAACAGCTTCAGCTTCAGCAGAAACAGGAGAACAAAGAACAGCAGTAGCAGCAAACCAACAGATAATATAACTAATAAAGTCTCAGCAAACTCCACCAACACTAGCAGAATTAGGCTTTCAACAACCATCAGTATTGATTTTGAAGAAAGGAGCACAAGGTTTAAACCAAACAACATGATTAGAAGAGCAGTTAGTGTTATTTGAATTGATGAGGTGCTTAATATACCTATCCAATTTATCCAAACCTCTCCCCTTTAACTTCTTGAAAGTAATGCATTTACAAAGATATCCAAAAATAAGACCCATAGCATGAGTAGCATTAGGAACTTTATCATTAAACAAAGCATTGTCCCTTTATGTCCACACAAACCACAGAACAACACAAGGAACAATATTGAAGAAATTATTACCAAACTTCCTCCATCTATCAAACATATCATTAATAGAGCTGTAAGAGTGATCCATATGAAAATTCAAAAGCTTTACAAAAAGCTGGACCCAAATATCATAAATAAATCTACAATAACAAAAATATGAGTGAGAGATTCATCATGATCTCTACACAGAATGCAACGAGAAGTTAACTGTAAGCCCTTAAGCTTAAGAATACCATCAGTGGGAATGATATTATTAAGAATACGCCAAATAAAAAAGGACATCGAAGGTTTGAACCAAGGATTCTAAAGCCAGTATAGAGGTAAACCCTGATAATTCTAAAAAGAATTAGCAAAACATTTGGAAATTGAATCCTCTATCTTTTCTTAACAATCGGTACGTCTATCTTCTCACTAGAAATAGGATTAGAAGCAATTAATTGCGCTTATTAACTAATTGAGACATAATATCAAACATCTAATTATCATTATTCCATAAATACTAGACCTTGACATCTTGTTCTCTTTCTAACTTGTGTAGCTAAATTTCTTTTCACACCTTTATGATTTATGGGATGTGGTTTTGTGATTTTTTTTGGATGATTTCTTTCCCTGTATCATTTTCCTAAGAAATCAAGGCATTTCATTATTGTGCTAATCATAGATTTTCATTTACTCCTGATCTGATCAATGAGAATGTGAACATATTTCGTGATATGTACTTTCTACCTGTTGCATAGAGGGATAAAATGGTTAACCTCAAGAAATGATTAACCACAAAATATGGGTAACAATAGACATAGGCATAAGAAATTTAGAGAAAGTCTAGAAAAATCACAAGTTACCACATTACCTAAATTACAAGGGAACGAGCCTCACATAACTTGAAGAATCATACGATTTTCCTAGCGTTATTTTTCTACTTTTTTTCAATTTGTTATCTTTTGTTTTTGTTTTTAATAGGATTTTAGGAAACCCCCTCTAGTTGTAATCACACTAAACTTGGTTTAAAAGTTAAGTAATTTAGAGATTTGTTGCCCATAATTGTTTTTAGCTCTTTCTTTATGGGATCGATGCGCAGTATTCTTTAACCAAATATACTTGCATTGTGTGAACAACTTACTTTGTGGTGAGACTTAGCACTTCATTTACTAGGTTTGAGACATGCACACCGGCATATTAGGTGAGATTTTGCTTGCAGTTCGCCATGTTTGATAGGTAGAACCTGTAATGATTTGAGATAACACATTTTTGCAGGTGTTGTCTGGCTCTCCTTCCACTGGGCATGGTTTACTTGTAATGATTTGATAAGTTTGCATTAATCTTGTTTCATTGCAAGTTGAATCTTTTCTTGGACTTTCGTATGCATATTGTTTTTGGAGTCCTTAGGATCAAATTTGTATAAATAATAAGGTATGAGCATAAGTTCGGAGGCACTAGATGTGCAAAATTATGTGATTAGGAACACGAGAAGTTGTGTGTGTCCTGTAACTTAATTATGAACTTACATTATTGTATAGAAATAAGTTTAGACATGTATATGCAGAGTCTGGTCGCCTTTTAATTTTTTTTTGATATGCTACCGACCCAGTGACACCCGACATTTTTATTATTTATTCATTTGGTGTGCTTATTTTCATGTTGGGTGTTACACTTTTTTGTTTCTTGGCTTGTGATTTGTTTGAGATACTTGAATATAACTTAGGCTCTTTAGGACTAAGAGTATCTTTTCTATAAAATCTTATTAATATAAGATTAAAATTAATCGATATTTAGGATTAAATATCACCATTTTCTTAAAATCAACACTTAATTTTCCGCATGGCCTCCATGCTAGTTTAAAATGATTTTGCATGCATGGATATCACCAAAGTCAAATTTAATAGGGCCTCTACAAGAGGGATTGATTGGATAAATGTATCATTCTATATGTCTCAAGTAAAATTGCACATTCTTCTCCAACCTAATTGACCAAGCATACAATTTTACTTAGCTGGTCTTCTAGAATGAATAGGGTGTTAGAGGCTCCCCAACCTAAACAAGGTATAACTTGTTTATGGATTTGTTTCAACTTTTTAGCCATACCACTTTTTTTTATTCATTTAGGAGGAATCCTTACCACCTTTTTTGTTATTATAAGTCACACTTATGTGATTTTCACTTATATAGGGTCATAGGGCTTCAACTGTTTCTTTCCTTTAACTTTAGAGCTACTAGAATTCCTTTGATGAAGCTACATAGGGGTTGTTGACAAGGGATTTTAGGTCAAGCTAAGTTGACTACCTTCATGACTAGGTATACCTAAGGTTTTAATAGCTTGGGATGATAGAACTATGAAGTCTTGACCCGATTATCTCTACTTGATTATAACTTCTATACCCTTTTATTGATAAACCCTTTTGAGCCTAGTCTTTCTTTTGATACTTCATTGATTTCATCCCATAGGCCCTGATTGTTGAAAGGACACCACCTATTTGGGATAGGGTGATTTATCCTCTACCCTTATTGTCTGGTACGCTTTGAAGCATAGGGATGTTCCTATTTGAGACAGCTTGGTTAATTCTCAGGCCTTGTTTATCGACAAGATGTTGTCCATTTGATGATGTGAGGGATTCACTCTATCCCTTTTGGCTTAGTATATTATTTAGATGTACTGAGATATTTCTAGTTCAGATGATTGTATTCCTTTGATATTCCTATTCATTAGTTATCACAAAAATGTAAGTAGGGTTCCTATTTTTGGATATCCCTTAAGATATAAATTACCAAATGGACACATTCCTTTCAGAGTTTCTCTTCACCCTAATGCAAAATATATTATTTTGGTTCTATGGTTGTATGATTGCTTGTGTAGGGGATTTTTTTCATGAATGTGTTTCAAGATTTTTGATCTGATATCATTTTTGACAAACACTCTTGACCTGGCGTACAAAATAACATTACATAACTTCTTCATGTTGTTTTTAACTTATTTTCTTTAACTAATTTCATCTTATTTTCTTTCTTTTCAATCCCTTCTCTTATTTGAATCATTTTAATAATCCAAGGAAGAGGTCAATTTGGAAAAAAATGATGAGATGATAATCAGACAAGCTAGTCACTGCGAGTTTTAAAAGAACCAAAATAATTATGGCAACTCCTTCTAGGGAAGATACTCCCTCCATTTTAGGAGCCACTGCTTACATTTTATGACCAAGTTTCTTCTTCGAGTAACTTTTTGAAAACTTTTGATTCCTTGGATTTCATTCACTTTGTCGGTTGCTATGGTTAGCAACTTGATGCTATTCCGACTCTTTCTCTCTCTCTCAACATTTTCGTCTCTACGTTTTGGTATGTACTACTATTGTTGCATCCTCAACTTTTTGGTAGCTGTGTTTCATGAAAAATTGGTGCTTTTCAGCCATTCAAGTACTATGTTTTGTATGCACCAATGTTGTTTTATACTTTTGATTGTTAGTTTTAACTTCTTTTTAAGTTTGATCAATGTTCTTTTTGATTGATAGAAATGGACAGTCAAAGGTTGATCATGCTGGTTCTTTTCACCCAGTAATTTTTGTGCATAAAATGGGACAATTACTTTTGGTTCTTTTGAGAATCTTGTGAGGATTACTCTAAGTAAGCCTATACCAGCAGAGGCACCTGCCATTTGCCCTCCTCTAAAGAAGAGGAATTGAGCACATGAAATTACTCCATCTATAGAAGCTGACATTGATGCGAACTTTTTTATATGGAAGAGGTCGGTGCCGGATGATAATGCATCATGATTTAATTCTTATTGCAAGGAGAAAGAAAAGGAAAATTACTCATAATTCATGGGGATAACACAACAAAACTTAATATATACTAAAATTCAATGTCACAAAACAAAACTTAACAAAAAATACAAATACTTGTCTCAAACTCTTCCTCAAATAATCCTCTAAAGTTTCTCGACTATCCTTAGCTTCAATATACTCACACAAGTCTCTAAAATACTCACAATCATAAAGACTCACCACCCCCTCACTATGGTGGTTGTCCACTATAATGCTGGTCTAACCTACCCAAAAAATGACTCCCTTTTCATGTGGAAATCTTTCCAATAAATAAAGATCTAAAAAACACCAAAGTCACTACAAAAACCTCTTTGAAATTCATCTAAATTCAATAGATAAAATTCAAACCATTTCTGGTACGTAGGCGCCCACAACCTTTAAGAACTCCTGGCGCCTATGTCAATTTTTGCTCCTTTTGACCTATTTTGTTCCGCTTTGGTCCATTTTTGCTCCTTTTTGCTCTTAAAATCTATTTCTTGCATATGAACTCAAAAAAACACACAAAATACCTCTTGTTAAAGTGTAATATCCTTAAAAATGAGTATAAATACAAAAACAGGTAATTTTAAAGTGTGTCAATTCCCAAAAACTTAAACGTTACATGTCCTCAAGTAACCCTTTTACTATATAAACTAAATATTATAACTTATGGTAGTGGGTTTCACTTAAATATTCCTATAGTTTTGCCCCATAAATGTGATAGTGAAACTTTTTTAAGGAAAATTTCAATAACTCAGGTTAGAACTACTGTGTAAAAATATCTAGTAATCAAGTTTTGAATTCAAATTTTTTATTCATTTCAAAAATAATTGTAATTTGTTAGACTTAGGAATCCTATTAAAGTTAAGAGATAAGAATTATATGAGAACTCTACTAGAAAAGATACTAATTCTTAAAAAATAAGAATAAGCTCAGAAGTGTAAATAAGTTTATTTTTTTAAGATAATTCAAGTGAAGCAAATATTTAATTAGACATTTCCTCAAGCTTTCCCCCACATATTCTTTTTTTTACTTTTCTTTTTCTTTTAATTGTTTGCTTTTCTTTTATTTTTGGGATCATTTGCAATCCTCTCTTTTCTTTTCTTTTTTATGTGAGGATTACTATATCCGGAAAGCCTTTAATGATTTTGAACTTCACTTTTCTCTTCCTAAAGTTATAAACTTATCACATTTCTTCACTTAATAATGTGCAAAAGTATAAAAATTATTTTTCATATATTTCAATTCTTTATGAAATGTATATCTAAGATTCCTAGTGTTTCAAAAAGTCAATTTGTGCTCATGATGGTATAGAGGGATACTTGCAAATAGTACTTACATGGAATATTCACAAAATAAAAAAAATGGATATTTTATATTTTTTAAAACACATTGAACAAGTAAACCTCCAAAAAATAAAATGCATTACTCTACAATGATAAGTCAGTAATACATACGATTTTAACTTGCAAATAGTATATTGAGCAAATGAGGAAAATGAGGTTTTACATTGATTGAATAAATGCATTATGAGAAAACGAGATAAATGAAGTTTTACATTAAACAAATGAGACAAATGAAGCAATATACTTCTCGGTTACATTTGGTTCACAAAAGAAAAAAGCTAAAAAAAATACAATTGACTTATTTTCCCTATTTACCTCCTTGGTTTCTTTGTTATTTTTTTTCCTTCCTTTGATTCATTACTGATAACGTAAGCTCTAAATAGTGTATATTGAACAATTACATCAGTTTAGAAGATTTTACAGCCCAAAATTGGATAGAAACATATCAAACAAATTGTCTTGTTCAGTTTTTTCTTAAATAAAGGCAGAATCCTTGGCTCATATCAAGTCGCGCTTTCGAGTGTCAGAGTCAAAGAAGTTAAACCCTCGTTGGTGCTTCCCAATGCCCGTGCCAAAGACACTACTAGGCTACGCTTCCCAATGTTAGTGAAGAAATCCTAAAATGCTTTGTCTGTCTTCGAGCAGGAGAAACCATGGCTATCAAAATTGCATATGAAACCTTAGCCCATAAAAAATGGAAAAATGGACATGATGTCGGTGTGCGCAGTTTTTTTTTATAAAACGAGTCGGGCTGGATTACGCAAAAAAGTAGCTTTTTAAATTTTTTCTTAATTCACAAAAATGATCCCCACTAGTGTAAAATGGCGTGATATTTTTGGAGTCCGTACGTAAAACAACATCCAGACTATGAATGCAATATTTACTTGCATGAGAAAAGGAAATAGGAGAAGAGTAAAAATAAAATAAAATGAAAGAGAATAAATGTCAGATATTATCTCCTTTTTCTTTTATTATTCTTTTGTATGATTTTGCTTCTTCTGATTGGTTAAGCACATCAGTGGCGCACTTTTATAAAAATGAGCCCCTCAAGTCACGAGTTCAAATCCTCCTCTAGCCAGTTGACCGGTAGTGAGGGTGGTCCTTGAATAGTTAAGTACATCAGGGTGGTTGGAGGCTCGTATATATATATATATATATATATGCCACAAGTCGTGGTCTGTTGGTTAGCGGGGTGGGTTCACTGTATGTCCCCTCAGGTCACGGGTTCGATCCCCAGTGGTGCTGGGTTCTTGAATATTTAGGTACATGGCACGTGATATCATCATGGAGCCTAGCACATGAGAAATCGGTATTTGGGCCTCTACCAAATACCAATTTCCTTTTTAAAAAATAATAAAATTATATATTAAATTCAAGTGCCTCTCACGCATTTATATGTTTTGCAATAGGAGATTATTTGGGTGATTTTAGTGAAGAAATAAATGATTCGGGCCCAATGTAAATGATGCACAAAAAACTTATCATCTTTTGCTCCTATTTAATTATCTTGATTAGGAAATATCTCTTCTTAGCCCACCTCGGCATAATGAACATGCTTGTGCAGTCACTTTGGATGTCTTATGTCATTTAATTGCTTCAACAGTGTTTGAAGTGTGTCAAACACCTACAAGGTATCACATTCACTATTTGTCATATGTCATATTCACTCAACTTTTAAAATATATCTTTAGGTCAAAAAATGCCCCCAACTAATTTGGTGTGTGCATCGAGCAGACCATATTTAATATTATTTCTTTATTTTTTTGGGGACTTTCTTGCACTTTTATATTACTATTTCTCTCTATTTATTCTTTCTTATATGTGAGGTTTTCTTGGAGAAAACCTGCTGATGTGTCACTTTATGAACCCAGTGAGGATGGCATTAGAGTCATCATTGATGAGCAAGATTCTTGAGAAGACACTTATATTCGAGAAAGGTTCGAACAACATGGAATGATGTTGAGAGGATATGATATTTATCATGATTTTCTTAGACGTTCTCCAACACTTTCAGATTGTATAGTTGACTCTTCTATCTCATAGGATCCCATAGAATGGGTGACGATCATTAAGTTAAAATGTAGAGATTATAATATTTTAGATAGCACAGTTGATCAGCTAAGCCATATATTTTATGATATTTTACATTCTATTGCTGACACACTAGAGTAGACTAGACAGTCTGGGTTATTGAGCCATCGTTGGTTGCATTCAAACTCATTATATTGAGCATGAGATTCATCAGTGGGCCAAATTGTTAGCTCTTCACATGGATATGTAACTTGGGCTACGTACATTTTGCAAGCTCATCATGATATACTAGTTTTTAGGATCTATGAGGTTGTGTATTCATCCATGTTCAATAAAAAAATTTATCCTCCATATTGGGTTTTGGGTTTGGTTGAGTTTTAGGATTCTAGTAATAGCACTTGTTGGATTGGCCCCGAGGAAGTGACAATCACATTGTGGGAGTTGCAAGCTTTGTATTGGCTTTTAATATTTGGTCATCACAAAGAGGAGTGAATTCTCTTGGATGCGGAGCTCTTTTGTCGAAAACCTTCAACTGATGGGAATTGCCAAGACCAATTTGTTCTATTTGTTTGTCTATCCTAAGCTTTTAAATCATGATTGTTGGGCATATAGAGCAATTAGATTATCGTGATTATCTCGTGCTACTATTTTAGTGAGTTCATGGATTTCATTCTTTTTGTGAGATGATGTTTTGATTTAATAAGCTACATTATTGAATAATCCATTTCATCTTCATTCACATGTTGATAGCTATTTGTCAGAAAAAACTGCTCAACCATCCCTGTTATTTAGTTACTCTTCTCCTTTAATTTCTAGTGTAGTTAAGGATTTGCTATTAGTAGGATTGTTGGTTACTTTGTTATGCACTTTTGTTCTCCCCCTCAAAGAAAGCTTCATACTGTCGGGTGATTTTCTAACGACTAGCTGGATCTATTGAGGAAAGAGGCATTCTATAGTTCCTTTAATATTGGCCAAGATATTCAAAGTTTTGAGGGTATCTTTCTAGGATCCTTTGCCTTGCTCTTCAAGATCTTACTTTGCCTTAGTATTATATTCATACATATGTACATCATCATGTACATGGAACTTTTTCCTATGTGGAGTGCCCTTCATATTTTGTAGGGTGGATATTTTATAGTCGTGCAGTTGTCTTAGGTGATATTTGCTATTGAGCAAGAGCTTGTACGCCTTTTTTTTTTTGCTCTGCACTTGGTAGTTGATAGAATTTTGTTGGTTCATCAACTAGATATATTTGGTATTCCTCCTCATCTAAAGGAGGTGGAGCTTATAGACAAGATCAATAGGAGAGGTGGATGCACACTACTCATAACGGGCAAAATTTGAAAGTTGATGAGCACTTCATTAGTATGTGCCCATGATGGTTGTGTTACTGATTTGACTACTCGATTATTTTAGAGAGTTATCAACCTAATCAATTAGTTCATCAGTTTGGCTATTCATAGGTAACAACATATGAAAGAAGACTAGTTATTTCAGTGATCACTTATGTCCTTCATAAAGGTTTTGTATCAGTTAATTCGACTTTACACCGTTTAGATGATATTGGCGCACTTGCACCTACTCGACACTGATAGTTGATATCACATAACTCCTCCTCATAGTTATACAGGTTTCATCTATACTTATTTGACTTGGATTAGACTATCTTTTGCCCCTTCCTTGGAACACGATGCTCAAAATTATGACCGTAAGGTGAGATAGCTAGGGGTTCATCAAGTTAGAGATCTTGACGAGGCTTCTCTCATAATAGTGATAATAGAGGTTCTTAAACATTGATTGCTTTTTATTTTTTTAATCAACATAACCATCAATATTAGGTCATTATGTTTATTATCTCAGCTAATTTTTTATTTATTCAACATTTTTCATGGATGTATGTAGAGAGGAGGTAAACCTGTTATGGAGGAAGATGCTACTCGTCTCCTGATCAGAGTGCATGCTAGAGACGCGTCATTACAGTATACAAAGTTACCTTCGTTAACAAAGAGGCAAATGCGCTCTCAACACATGGAGCCTCCTTGTTCTTATAAAAAATAGATTGCCAGCCCTATCCCTCGTTGGTGCTTTATGCCAAAGAAGTTTGCTTCTTACCTGATGATGTTCAATGATGCACATTCGATGCCACTTAGAAACTTTGGCACAAGCACAGGTGGCTCTATCATAGATGGAATTTCTCCATGATTCTCTATTCATCCTTTTGGCTAAGCGAATCATTTAGAGCAAGATCACCATTTTTGAAGAGGAACCATACACCTGAGCCAATCCAGTCCCACTTAGAATAGCTCTTCCATGTTGCCCTCCAACAGAAATTAGAAGGTCGAGCACATCTATAATATTTTCTTTTTATTTCACCATTAATATTATTTATTATCATTTTGCTATAATTTTGATTACTCGCTTTGTAATTGGCCTTACACAATGCATGAGAGAGTTAACTATGAGCCAAAGATTCATTACCGACCACATTCTTTTGCTAATCCACGACATAGAGATATGCATGAGTAACATCCGGTATTCTGTGGAACTTGACCTCCGGGTTGGATCCCGACTCACCCCAATTTTTGGATTATTTTATAGCAGACACAAATGCCACCTTTGTTGCAGGAACCCGATAATAAAAATTTGACAACAAGAAAGGATTACACTGTCAAAACCACTTCAGCCCATTATGATCTCCTTCAGCCCATAATGATTATTTGTGTGTGAACACTTAAAATATTATAGAAAAAAAGTATTTACTGAAATTAACCTTTAAAACTTGATTAAATCATACTTCAAATAGTGTATTGAAACATGAAACCTTCTATTCAAAATTAGCTTTCCTCTTTCAATAACAAATTTCTTTCCTATTTGATTCGGGTGTAATAATATGAATCATTATATTTGTGTTTTGAATACTCGGAGAAAAAACATTATACATACGAATGCAAGCATTTATATATTTGCTATGTGGTCGAGAAACTTGGTCAATCAATTTTTATCAAAATTATCAAGTCAAGTAAAAGTTGTGCTTTTAATTTCACATTATATGGTTAAAAAAATATTTTAGTATAAAAGCATAAAGTGATTAATCTTTATCTATAGGCTTAAGCTTTTGGATTAGAAATGAGCTTGATCATCTACCCATGTGGCCTAAATTTGAACCCCACCTGGTTCCATTCCCTAAGAAGAAGAGGTATTGATGTGTATGGTTTAGCACCTATACTAATATTTAGATGCATACCACTAAAATCTTTAACAACAAATCAAAATTGTCACCACCATTATTTTTTTTTAAGTAGAAAACATGCATAAATGTATGACACTAAACTGGCAAAATGAAACTTCAGTTGGATATCTAAATACATAAAAACTGTATGGTATGCATGTAAATTTCCATATATATATCATAATATATCATAAAAAAATTAGCAGATCATTAAAATAAAAATTGATAGTTAATTAGTGCCAGTTACTCATGAAGCTGCCCCATTTTTTTTGTTAGCACATCCAACAACTACGATCAACTCAAACATTTGTCAGTTACTTTTATAAATCAGAATTTCAGTCAAACAAATCATGAACGGTAAGCCAATATTGCTGAAATTATACACACTACCTCTTTCTAAACAACGGCCGCAATCAATGATTATTAATCATCAACTTAAGCCCATAAATATGCATTTGAGAACAAAAAAAAAATGTTCTTCTTTCGCAAGCAAAAGGACCTTCTCATATCTCACCAAATCTTACATAGAATCTGTGTTAGCTGCTCCCCTCCTCTGATTGACTGACTCCATGAGCAAATATCTGCAGAAACTTCTCACCAAACAGATTACTGAATTCAAGATAACTAGAAGCTTTAAAACTGTGAGTTTGCTGAAGTAGAAGCCATCAGATTTTTCTCATAAACTGTGAAGATTGCAAAGCCAACTAATCACTACTTGTGAGAAATTGGAACACTCATACTGGCTACATTGCTTGAATTCATGCTTGCAGTCATTAGCATATGCCGGAATTCATCTAAGCTTATCTTTCCATCCCTATCCATATCAGCCTCTTCCAATAACGTTTCAGTAGAACCTTTCATTCCTATGTACTGTAAGAAAAAGAGTTTTATGAGGTTTCAAACAATAACAAAATGGATTTTAGTCTCTCAGAGGAAGAGAAGTACCATTTGAAGTTCTTCTGATGAGATGTATCCATCTTTGTCAATATCAAACTTCTCGAAGGCGGCTTTCGAACACTGTTGCCACTTCTCCGAGTCGTGTTCTTCCAATTGATGCACGTGCAGAGCGGCCGCAACAAATTCCGAGAAATCAACCAAGCCATCCGTGTTGCTATCAATCTGCAACACAAATCACAATAATCAGAAAGAATATGCATAACGATAGGTTCTTGGGACATTATATTAATTTTTTATTGGTAAACTTTGTACTGATTCCTTGGGATGTAGAATTAGTAAGAAATGTGTTGAGGATTGAAGAATAGGATGGGAGTTGCAGAAATTAGGATGCTTACAGCTTCAAGAATTTCTAGAACACGAGGCTCCATCAATGACCAAGGAATATCTTTAGCAAGAGCCTGCATTGTTGCACGATGATGAAAATGATTTGTATAGTAACACAGATAAGTTGAGATGACACTGAAAAACTCGAACTAAGGCAATTTCCACTTTATCGACCATTTTTTATTTCAACTGGACATACTTAGTAAAGGGATATATGTGAAAGGAATGATAACACAATTTTATCCTTGCAAAAGAAAAAAAAAAGATTTTTCTTTAATGAATGCTATTCTCAAAAACACGGTTGAAAATCAATCGAAACAACTTTTTCAAATTGATTTTGGTTGTCACGGAAATGAATATTTGGCTTTTATTTATAGTGCTACCATAATGGAATAAAAATCATCTCGATGGTGTGCAAAACAAGTTGTACAGCAACTAAAAATAAAAATCAAACACTTCGGGCAGTAAGCTAAGCAGTCCAAAGATAATCTCAAACAATAACGTAAATAGTAGTTACACAAAAATAATTGGTAAAGATGAATCATTGGTAATATAAAATTTGACATACAAGTCAATATTTATCACTGTAATGTTAACATAAATTATGCAGGAAAAGCAGACAAGTAAATGATGTGTGGCCATGGCTAAAATATCAGAGGAAAAGTGAATAAAGACCATATCGTTGATAAACAATGTATCTTAAGACATCAAAGCATTTTCGTACAGAATGCGAATTGCACCCATTGAAAACTTACCTGTCTCATTTCTTCGAGGCTGATTGCACCATTTTTATCAATATCAATAGCGTCAAATTGATCTCGAAGATCAGCGAGCTCTTCTGAGTTGAGAGTGCTAGCCAATGCCTGGAGATGAAATTGTATGAATGCTAGGTTTTGTACAAATTCAATGAGAAAGATCAATTGCAATATTACCCGAAGAGCAAATTGCTTAAAACGCCCGAATTTCACGAACTGGCGCATATTGGACAACACAGATATGTCTAACGGAATTTCTGATGCAAGCCCCCCTTCCCTTACCCATGGATGTGCTGAAAGAACAAAAACAGGAATCAGAGTCAATCACGCGCACACACACACACAGAAATTAGAGTTAACCCAAATCATAACGGAAACACAAATATTATTTCTGAATCCCAAACATGTTACGAACACAATACAGGAAAGCAAGAAATAGTTGACAATATATATATATATATATATATATATATATATATATATATA